>JAMAHJ010000001.1:1324228-1401711 GCA_023627475.1 Aspergillus sp. S3505
GCCGCCCCCCGCCCCCCCCCCCCCCCCCCCCCCCCCCCCCCGCGCTTGATATCTTGTATTTTTGTCCAAAATCAAGTCTTGTCTACCGCCGAGTCGGGCTGAGTTTGGGATGCAACTTGTCGCTCTAGACAGATAAAACCAATCGGTCCAGTATTAGCGCATGGCATTTACGGGGTAAAAAATAAAAATCCGGGGGCAAGAGGTGGTACATCCCGGTCGGGAAAGGAGGAAAAAGCAAAAAAGGAAAGACAACGAGAAAACTAAAATACCGCATGCACGACTTACCCAAATCCCGGATTCGCTGACGCAACATCTGGTTTTCGCGAGAAAGCATAGCTGCTTCTGCCTGGTAAAATGCGCACTCGTCTCTGCTGTTACTCCGCGACGCGGCGTTGTCACTGGTGCTTGCAAGTGACTCCAACCCTTCCGGGGGTCCGCGCAGATGGTGCAGGGAAGGTTGCGGTCGGAGATTAGGGGATGCGGCCTGACTAGATGGCCGAGACTGCCGACGACTGGAGAACGAGGAAGACAATTGGGTGGAAGTTCGGCCACTTGCCGCGGGGAGTGGCGGGAAGGGTGGGAATGGCGTAGATTCGGAATGTGGGGTAGTCTCGTCGACAATGGCGGTTCCAGAGGACTGCGGTTGCTGCTGTTGCTGAAGCTGTTGGAGTTGGGCTTGCTGGGAGCGAATCATCTGCAGGAGTCGGTTCTGACAACCAAAGTTAAACGGTCAGCGGTACCGATGACTATTACTTCAAGGGCAACTCTTAGGCGAAAAGGGTCAAACACAGTGAGTGGGCTGGGGCCTGTCATATCATACCACCTGAGCTTCCTGTTCCTGCTCGAGCTCCTGATGCAGTTCTCCTAGTGAGGGAGTGCGGTGATGATGGTGGGGATCGCCGGTGGTGGCCAAGATCGGACTGCCGCCGTTGCTTGCACGCGGCCTGGAGGGAGACCGAAGATCGGATTCGCCCACGGTAGATTCGGCCATACTTGAATCCAAGCCGACCAATGCTAAACGACGATGTTTCGAGATAGACAGACGACTGCGCGGTGAGCTACGCGGGGGAAGAGATGGTTCGATGGAAGGATCATACATGTCACAGGGAAACGAGGTGATGTCAAGCGATGTATACAGTATATAACAGTAATACGACGCTTTCCTAGATATAAAAACCGATGAATAAGAGAAGCGGGAGTGAGGTTGATGAAGGTGAGCCGGGCAGTCTGTATGTTGAAGCTGAAGACTGATACGGCCGGATCCGGAAGGCGGTCGGAAGGAACCGAAAACAGACACGGAGTCCGGCCGAACCGGAACCGGTGACAAAGAATCACGTGAATTCTGGCTGACAGTCGGAGAATATTGTGCGATGACAGTCGGTATGCCACTGATTATTATTAACTAGGCGCTAGGCTATGAGCAGTATGATCAGAAGCGTCCCGATGGTCACAATCCGTTTCAGGAAAGTCACATGACGTCAGAAGCCGGTCAAGTCCGAGTCATGACCGGCAACAGGAACTGGACAAAGTTTGCTGCAAAGACGTCAGTTCGCTGGGCTGACCCCTTGACTGGACAGTCCATGGAATCTCTCTGATGCAGTGCAACCATCTGATCTCACATATACATACAATAATGCATCTCTAGTAATCTATACGAATGAAGTATTATGTAAATACTCATCCTCCCAGGACAGACTGCTCCCAAACAAGACAATCCGGAGATGGGTCAACCGCCTACAAATACATTACATTAGGCTAAAACCCCGGAGTGGAACCATGGCCCAATTGGTTGGCCATTGCCCGTGGGGAGGCAAGGACACTAACCAAACTCTGTTAGTTCTGGCTTGGACCCTGGTATCCATTTCTTGTTCGCTTTTCCCGTGCTTGTTCCGTATTCATGCCGTAAATTCAAAAGCAGCGTCCGGCGTGGCAAACAGTGCCCTGAGCTGTATGCTCGGCATACCGGATGCTTGTTTTCTACAGTTACATTATTGTCCATTTAATGAGTAGTTATCTGTCGTACTATACAGAGTAACGAGGCAATAGCATAGGGCTAGCTCTCCGGCGTATTCTATACCGTATTCCGTACTACTTCCCCAGACCAGTGTGTCTGTAATAATGACCTACAGTGGTCCGTCGGCCAACCGTCGTATCGGCCTGGGGCCGTTCCCCGTACTTTCCCAATCTGGTAACCAGGTATCATTCACTTATTCCTTCCCAAAAATTATTCTAATTCACCCGCTTTGAGCTGTATTTATTCGTTCCTTCCCCAACATTCCTTTTTCTTCTCTTACCTTCCCACCGTTCTTACTTTACTTCCTTTCTCCCCTTCTCTCTTTTCTCTTCATTCTTTCTCTCTGATCGCTCACCTTGTTCCTTTTTTTTTTTTTTTATTTTCCCCCCTCCCTACCCCTTCTCACTTCTCCTCATTGTCCCTGAGTATCTTCTTGGAACTTACTGGCTCTTGTCTCTGATTATCAGAGATAACCAGTGTCTCTTTACTGCTGACGCTGTCAGCTTTGTGAACACCCTCTTTTGTCTCAGAGGTGTCATTGTCCTGAGACTGCCCTTGTCTCGTCTTTTACTAAACCGTATGTCTCCAACTCATTCGATTCGCCCCCCTTTAGCTCTTTAATTAACCGGTTCGATTGAACACAGTGACCGAAACCATGGCGGGTGATCGTAAATTCTCCTCCGAGGAGAAGCCCCGCGACAGCGAGACTTCCTCCACTCATGTGGACGCCATTCTCAACAACGCCCTTAAGGAAGACAATGGCGTCGTTGTACCCCAAACCGACCAGCCTGCGTCTCTGGAAAAGGCTCAGCGTACCCCGTCCGACCCCAAGATCGAGCTCACCGAGGCCGACTGTTACGACCAGCTGGGCTACTCCTTCTCGCCGTTGAGAAAGTGGACAATCATCATGGTCATCTTCTTGGTCCAGGTTTCGATGAACTTCAATACCAGTCTCTACTCCAACGCCGTCGGGGGCATTTCCGAGGAGTTCAATGTCAGCAAGCAGGCTGCTCGTTGTGGTGCTATGATCTTCCTGGTTTTGTACGCCTTTGGTTGTGAACTGTGGGCTCCGTGGAGTGAGGAGCTTGGCCGCAAGCCTATCCTCCAAGCCAGTCTGTTTCTTGTCAACATTTGGCAGATCCCTGTTGCTATCGCTCCCAATTTCGCTACCATCATGGTTGGTCGGGCCCTGGGTGGTCTGTCATCTGCCGGTGGCTCTGTCACTCTTGGCATGATTGCCGACTTGTGGGAGGCAGAAGACCAGCAGTATGCTGTAGCCTGTGTTGTCTTCTCGTCTGTTGCTGGTTCCGTCATCGGCCCTGTCGTTGGTGGTTTTGTTGAACAATTCTTGCCCTGGCGCTGGAACATCTGGATCCAGTTGATCTTTGGCGGTTTTGTCCAGGCTCTGCACTTTGTCCTCGTTCCCGAAACCAGAACTACCATCATGCTCGACAAGATCGCCAAGCGGAAGCGCAAGAGCGGCGAGAATCTTAACGTGTATGGACCCAACGAGCTGGTGCCCTACAGGGAGCGCTTCTCGGTCCGTGAGGTTCTTGTCACTTGGATTCGTCCGTTCCGCATGTTCTTGACGGAGCCCATTGTCATGACTCTCTCCCTTCTCAGTGGATTCAGCGACGCTCTGATTTTCATGTTTATCCAGTCGTTTTCCTTGGTGTACGGACAGTGGAACTTCAGCGCTTGGGCTATTGGCCTTACCTTCATTCCCATCCTTGTCGGCTATTTCATTGCCTATGCATCTTTCATTCCCGTGTTCCGTCGGAACAAGGCTCAGCGTCTTCGCTGGCCAGACGACGAACGCACGCAGTATGAATCTCGCCTTTGGTGGTTGTTGTACACAGCACCCTGTCTGCCCATTGGCCTCTTTGGCTTCGCCTGGACTAGCTTGTCGAACATCCACTGGATTGGAAGCATGATTTTTGCGGCCATTGTCGGCATTGCCAATTACGCTATTTATATGGCCACCATTGACTACATGATCTGTGCCTACGGACCCTACTCCGCCTCGGCGACTGGTGGCAACGGCTGGGCCAGAGACTTCTTGGCTGGTGTTTTGACTGTGCCTGCTACTCCTTTCTATCAGAGTATGTTTTCTTCCTTTGCTTTCCTTTCATTTTACCGATACTAATGCATTTATATAGACATCGGCGGCAAATATCACCTTGAGTATGCGTCTACTATTCTTGGTAAGTTCCTTTTGCTTCTTTTCTGCCTTCAACCTCCTTTTTCTTTTTTTTGACAATTACTCAGGTTGTATTTCTTTTGTTCTTGTACTTGCCGTGTACGTCGTCTACTGGTACGGACCGACTCTTCGCAAACGCTCGCCATTTGCCCAACAGCTGTCGGACGCCCGTGCGGAGATGCATCAGCACATGGCTCAGGGACAGGGAGTTTCTCAGCTTAACTCTCGTGCCAACTCGTTTGTGAGGTCGCAACAGAACCTCCGCATCCGACAGACATTGGGAAGTCGTCAGAGCAGCTACATCGCATCACGCGGTCCCTCACAAGCCAACTCCCGTGTTCCTTCCCAAGCTAACTCTCGTGTTGCCTCTCGTCGCAACTCCCTGTCTTAAAAAGAACCTTCAACTACATAACCTAGATCCTTGCATGATGACATGCTGGTTAACACGATTACGATTGAACGACCATAAGGCGATGCTCAAGCAGACGAGTTTGTCAATGGAAGCATGAAGTGCTTGTTTCTTTTTTGCTCTTTTGAAGGAGCATCAACTGATCTTTATCATTTGTTCTTGTGCATTTGAGTGGAGGAAAAGGATTGTTTTAAAACTTCATACCCCAATGTATTGCTAAGTTTATTTTTTTTTCTCAGCTCTTTTTTCTTTGTGTCTGATCTGATTTGATGGAAAGCTGCATGTGGGTGCTTAGTATTGAATCACAGACCTGGATCTATGTGCACCCCAATGCCTCATTTCTTTTCTCTTCTTGACTGGCTCAGAAAGAGAATCGAATAGGGCCACTGGCTAAACCAGTGTAGCGTTTCATTCTAATCATGATGACTGGGTAAATTTTTTTTTCTTTGCTTTATTTCTCTATAATGCGGATGTACTTTGAAATGGCAGCATTCTGCGGTGGTGTTCGGGCGCTTTGCTCGGGACGGCCCATAGGGCAAAAACTGAATCTACTAATGTCTTTTTTCTTTTTTTTCCCCTATTTTGTCCTGTCATCGTAGGGCAAGGACATCTTATGTACTGCGTAGTTGCTCATACGGAATAGACGGAGAGTCGTGGCGGGACTTCCAGATGATCCGAACCGATGACTTCATCATCCCGGTCATGGCAGTCATATCTCGTCTCGCCCATACGGATTGAGCAGCTGCAACACATCATCGCCTTTTCATTATGCGTCGTAGTATCCTTCAGCTCTCACAGCTTGCTCGTATCCAAGCAGCACAACCAGTTCCTCGCGTGTTCTGGATTGCGACGCGAACTTGTCCTCTCCGCGTTCCTATTGCTTCAACTTCCGTTGCGACAGGCTCACCGGTCCGGATGGCTTCATCGACTAATCAGCCATCTACCATTCGATTTTCCGAAGGGGAAGATACAGAGCAGGTAACGACAGGGCTGAACTCGCTACGGCAGCGCGGATGGCAGCTGGACCAGGATGGAATGGGTGTGACCAAGACCTTTTATTTCAAATCGTACTTCAAGGCAGTGGTATGTTCTTCCTTTTCCATTCTCTCTCTCTCTTTTTTTTTTTTTTTTTCTTTATCTCTAGAGCTGATCGACGACTAGAGTTTTGTCAATTTGATTGCGGCTGAGAGTGCAGCCAAGAAACATCATCCGACTATCACCCTGGTATGTGTCCCCTAGTGTTCCCTGCATTTATTGCCTGCCTGGGTACACGTTCTGACCGATAATGGTATCTTCATTAGAGATTCGGCTCGGTCGATGTGCACTGGACGACGCATAACCCGCGGGGCCTTTCGCAGAAGGATGTGAACTTGGCAGGACATTGCGAGAACGGAGCAGATTTGATAGGCGCCGTGAAACAAGGCGAGGGGCAGAAATGCCATTGAAGATTTTTTTCTTTTTTTTTTTTTTGGAATTTGTTGTTTGATGTATAAATTTTCGCTTTCTTTTTTGGTAGAACTTTCTTGGAACACCTACCTGTTCGGTATTGAACGTGGACATGGCCCACATCACAGTGGGTAAAGCATGGAGCAAATCTCGACTCCGTCTATCCACCTGGGCTGAAATCTCATTTTCGAGTTGGCCCGGGAGCATTGGAGTGAGATTTCATTTCGGGTACATATCGGGATTTTTGTTCGCTGGAGAAACCGGTCTTGATATTGCCGTGAATTTATGTTCTGTACAAAAGGGGTAAAAGGCAAGTATATGGTCCCCTGAGTACACGTCTCGTGCAGCGATGATCCCTCGTGCTGCCAGATGGATTGACACAGGGCATTGACAAAGCGAGAAGGCACCAGATGTTGACTCCGAACCCAAAGCGATGCCATCCATCGGTCCACGGCGCTGTTCCTGACTCGAACCGGACTTATTTAATACGTCCGTATTCGCTCTTGAGAAGTCTCCCGAGCGTGTACCGTCCGCACCTCGAACCTTGTCCTCTCCACTCAGGGGGTTCGCGATTGTTTCGTCTGCCTCATGAACGGTTTCAGGATGTCGGGATCGTTGCTCAAAAAAGGAAAAGAGTAAACGAAGGACCGAAATTTCTGCACCAGGGAGAATTGCCGGCTATCTTGATGTTTTCGACTCGTGTCATGGTGTCGTCCGGATCATCGCAAGGTCAGCTCTCGACTCGACCAACATTTTCTCATGCTCCACTCGGCAGCACTAGAGGGATTAATTGAACTTAAGCAAAGACAAAAAAGTACAGCGAACGGAGCACTCAACGGCCTCTCGAACAGCACCTCGTGCGCGCATTTCCCTCATTTTTCCCTTTCTCTCTTTCTCGTGTCTTCTCTCTCTCTCGCACGTTCTCTTCTACACCTTCCGTTCTTTCATCCTTTCAACTCTTTTCCGTTCGTTCGTGGCCAGTTTCCCCGTCTGTCAGCTGACGCAGGTCGTCTCTCACTCGGGAATCTATATTACTTGTTTCTTTTTCTTTTTTTTTTTTTAAAAAAAAATATTAATATCCCAGTTTTATCTATCATTCTTAATTACTATTTCCGCCCCTCCAGACGGGCTCTTTCGGACAAGGCGTTCTTCTTGGGATTATCAGGAGTGATCTCCTTTCAATCTCCGTCGTCTTGCTCTCCCGCGCTTCCATTCTCTCTTTCACATTGTTCGATTCAGGAACTCGAGCGGTTCAGCAGACTTGTCGCCGTGAAGTTTGTGCGGCGCGTGTCTTTTCCGGCTCATCGAGTGGCGTCTCATTCAGAAAGGCCATTCGTCCTGCATGACTTGATTTTAATTACACCGGTCAACTACAAGTCACCGCATCTTTCGCGCATACACTCTTTCTTGCTTTTGTTAATATTATTATTACTATTTTTTATTTTTAATTTTGACGCCTGCATTTTCTTGTTTTATATGATACCCTTTCGTCTGTCAATCCTTTCGAATCTGAGTTGCAATTGTGTGGACACCGGGTTCTGGAATTACACTATACAAGCAAACCCGTGTTGGAACGCGGGGGATCAGATAAGATGGCCTTGAAAATACAACCGCCTCACCCTTCGGTCAGCGAACGCAGAGGTCAACGACTGGCACCATTACAAACCGACTTCGGCCAGACCAACTTCAGTCGTCCAACAGCCCGTCCTGCGCCGGCCAACCGTCCGCGACCAAACGAATATGCTAACGCCAATGGCGAGGCCATGGAGAAGGTTCCCTTGCAACCACCGAAGCGCCAGTCGTCCAAGGCCAGCTTGCGCAGCCTCTTTGGTCGCGACAAATCAGCACGCAAGCCTGCCCATGACCACAAACTTGCCGAGATCGACGAGGCGCATCCCACGGGGACGAATGCCAACATCAACGCCAGTATTACAAAGCTTAATCTTAATAACAATAATCACACAACACAACCCGACATGCCGTTATCGCCAAATTTCTGTAACACACCGAAGACCGCGGTCTCGACGCCTACCCTCGTCACCTCGCCCACGTCTGCAGCTGAGCTGCCTTCGCGAGACAAGCTTCCCCCGTCCAAACCGCCGCCGCCGAAGCCAAGCGAGGAGGATAAGCCGCCAGCCCGGGATTTGGGATGGAAGCCACCGCCTCTATTCCAAGCTTACCCGCAAGCCATCAAGCATAGCACCCTTCCAGCTCCGACACTGTCAGCCGACGCAATCTTGCGTGCGCATGCTACTTTCAGCGGTGGCGGGTCGCGCGAGGATGAGACCATTGGTGCCTTGTCACAGCAAAAAGAAGACACACGCGAAGAGGTTGCAGCTAGGAAGAAGAAGGAGGACAAGGAGAGGAAGCATCTGCGGTCACTGTCGGAGACAATTGGCAAAACGGACTGGGTTCAGAAGGTTTACGTTGTGACTACTTCGGGTTATATCTTGCAATACTCTGGGGAAGGGAAATATGACCGACTACCTGAGAAGATGCTCCTTCTAGGCCCCAAGTCGGTGGCATTTGCAAGCGACGCTATCCCGGGAAAGCATTGGGTGTTACAGGTGTCGCAAGGCCCAGATGGATCCGAAGCCCCTGCCTCTACGGATGTGCCTCGTCCGCTGTTGACACGATTGGGTTTTCATCGATCGTACACACGGAGGCTAACTCAGAGTTTCCTTCTGGTTTTCAACGATCCCGACGAATTGAGTTCCTGGCTGCTTACTGTCCGAGCGCAGATCGAGGCTCGCGGGGGGAAAAAGTATGTTTCGGAACGGGTGTTTGACGATGGGATGGAACAGCAGCTGCGGTCTAAGACAAGTGTGCGACAGTTGGTGAAGCGGGACCCTAATCGATTCTCGAACCTGTATCTGCAACCACAAACTGAGAGCCAGTCAGAGGGAGACTCCCGCCGGAGTTCCTATGTGTCCAACAGTAACCGCCATTCGTTGGTCTCCACGGCCGCTACTGATTTGGGAGCACCGCAAGCCGCTGCCAATGGCGGCTCAAGACGATTCTATGCTGTCACTACCGCCACAGCGACGACATCGGAGTCGACCCCAACGGTGTCGCCAATTCCCCCTCGGGATGCTACTAGTTCATCTGCGACGCGCAATCACAGCCCAGCAAATGTTGCATCACCTCCCCCGCGGGAAGCCATGCAGAGTCCTCCCGTCCTGACGAGTCCGAAGAAACGACGATCGATGGCATATATGTCTACGCAACCAGTAGAGCCATTCCAAGCGGATGTCTCACAGTTACCTCGGTCCCAGTCGACAGCACCAGACCCGTCTGTTAGAAGTGTATCCCCGCCAGCGCCCAATTTCAGCGTCCCTTCTTTCAGCAAGCGCTTCGCAGCCAGGACGGCCATGAGCAATATCCCTCCACTGCAACTGAAATCCATCCAACAACCGGATCATCAGAATGAGGATGACTTTGATGTCAATGCCATCGCATCGTTCCCGTCTCCCCCTCAATCTCCCGTGCGTAGTCTCTCCAGCATGAGCCGCAATGACACAAGCGATCCTCATGGTTATGTCTCCCGGCAGAGCAGCATGAACGGAAGGCGGCCATTGCGAGTATCCCCCTCCCAGGATTCACTGGTGACATGCGAATCGATGGCACAGCAAAGCAACGAGCGCAAACCATCAACAGCCATAACCCGCCCCCCGGGAAGCAGTGTGTCAACAGTCAACAGCACACCACGCCCCTCACGACCAATGAGCATCGTCTCCTCCGTCGACGCATCCCTCACAAACGGTGACATCCAATCCCCACAATCACCAGCAAAATCAACCCGCTCCCGCCGCGACCCCCACAAGAGCCGCACCTCCGTCCTCTACCCGACAAACAACACCACAAACGTCACCTACTCATACTCTCCCATGCCCAACGTCTCACGCCGGAAGTCCATGCCCGGTCTCGCCGTGGGCCCGCCCACACTTCCACCACCCAACTGCCCCCTCCCCAAGATCCCGTCGCCGATGCCCGTGGACCCGTCTGCTGCGGACACGGCGCTTCCTGCTTCGCCACGGTCATGTAAAAGTCCGCCGCCACACGGGCATGGGTTGAGGAAGATTAAGGAGAGGAAGAGTTCTGCTGGGGTAATGGGACATTCGCATTCATCGAGGTTTTCGTTGGGGATGAGGAGTATTTCTTCATCAGCGAGGTAGCCGATCGTCTCCTTCTCTTCATCGTTCCTTTGGGCTATCATATTTAAACATATACTCTCCTTCACATTCTTTATTTCCTCTTATGTATATGCCTTTATTTACTGTTTTTTCTTTTTTCTTTTTTTCTCATTCTTGATGCATTTCGAGGAGTCCATCACTTGATACACGGGCTGGATTTTTCATTTTTCATCATATGCCTTCTACAGCGATGCATTGGTTGTCTTTTCTTTCCTTTTTCTATTTGTCATATGACTTCTCTGGAAGACGGATTTGTTCATAAATTCATTGAGTGACTGATCGAGTGTGTGTATTATATTAATTTCATGGCATGCTGGATGTATGTATATACCTTAACTTATACCTTTTGATAAAAATGATTCTTTAGGTGGATTTGCGTTCCAATTTGCATTTCGCCCTCATTGGTAATATTATTTCAATTACTATAACTTGTGGTGAGAGGCGGAAGATTTGTCTACAGTAATTTTAACCCATTTTGACCCCAGGACACATCGAACTGAAGAACAATAATGTAGCAAAATACAAAACCCGGTAAGCGACCTGGTCATGCCGGAAACGAGAATTAGATGCAAACGATATCCGATAACGAGTCGCTATTTAGTTTGGGAAATGAAGAAAGAGACAACCGTGGAAAGTGATGGGGAAAAAAAAAAGAAAATAAGAAAAAGGAAAGAAGAAAGAAGATTACTCGTCCGCCTCTTCCACCTTCGGCGCTAGATCGCGCTTCACGGTACCTGAAGTATCCGGGGCTGGTGTTGCGGTAGTCGTGGCCGATGGTGTTTCGCTAGTTGCTGTCGAGGGTGCTCCGATTTTGGCGGATTTCTTGGACTTCTTTTTCTTGGTCTGGTATATAGATTAGCATGGACTGTAACGCACAAGGATGAAACTAGCCTACCTCTTGCCATCCCCACAGAGGTTTGAAACTGTCAAAGAAACCAACATCCTCGAACAAGTTCGGGAACAGCCATAGACCAGGCGGAACGACAAACACCGTGATGCAGAACAGAATTAGACGGAAGATCGACATAGCGAAGAACAATCCCAGCAAGCCCATCATGCCCACACTCAGATACCACACTCCTTGCCGCAGCATCATGGGCCACAAGGGAAAGAGAACCACGGCGAAGATACCGGCCACAACGGCCGCGGCCATAGCCTTTTGCTTCCATTGTGGTCCTTCGTAGAGCCAGACGTAGTGCATCATCGGGTCGGTTTCCTGGTGTTGTTCAATTTTCACGGTCCAGAGTCCCTTGACTCGGTTCTTGGGCTTCGCGTGGTTGTGGCCTGCGTGTGGGTCGACCTTGGAGACCCGCAGGGCTAGGAGCGAGAGTGGCAGGAGCTTGAAGACGTTCTCTGCGGAGGCGCGGTCTGTCACAGGGGGGAGGAGGGAGTTCTTCTTTGCGGCGGCTTTGGCGTAGGCGGGAGATTCAATCGCGCGAATTGCACGTTTCACTTTACCTCCCAATTAGCATCCATTCATCCGCATCTTCTCTGTTCCCACACCGGGACCATGTACCTTTGAACATATCCTTCCGCTGGCCATCCATGATACACGTCCTAGGCTTGAGATTCTGTGACCGCAAAAACTGTGCAACAGCAACCGCCTTCGGATCCGGCGGGTTGTTAGGATTCACCGGCACCTGCGTAGTAGTCTGCTGCTGACCCGGCTGCTGCGTCGGAGGTTGTGTTGACGGTTGACCCTGTTGCTGCAGCTCCAACTGCTTCTGGTGGGCGGCAATAGCGCGCGCTCTAAGCTGCGCGAGATACTGTTCCGTGGTAAGGCCATGCTTTTGTGCCTCTGCGGCCAGTTGCTCGCGTTGTTGCTGGGCGAATTGCTCGGGGGTCAGTCCTCGTTTGGCGGCTTCGGCGGCGAACTGCTGCTGCATGGCAGCAATTTGCTGGGGAGATGGGCCGCCGGGGGTGGCCATGGTGATCTGAAAAGGTTGTGGTGGTGGAAGAGGACTCGGCGTTGTGGAAGTGAAGACGTAGTGGTCCTAATTACAAACGATCTCAGCGATGGACGGAGAAGTGGCCAGATGGTGTTTGCTTTGTTTGTCTTATGTACCGAATGGGGTAAAGGCGCTGCTCCGCCTTGTCCGTCAAGGCTGAATTGACAACTTCTCTTCATCGCACTGCGGATTATCCCCATATTATTATTTTTGGCTATACGCTGCTATTACTATCTGTGCGTGTAATGGTACAGCGATTACGACTAGACGATATCTGCCATGCTGCTCAGCTGCGCCCCATAGCCCCTATCTGAGAGACTCTGTCCATGACCCTGAACTATGACCCTGATGGCTCCCTTGTAAACGCTACATGGGTGGCTACGTTGCTGGCAAGTCTTTCCGCATCTTCCTTGTATATATAATCTAGTATTGACTCGATTTCCCTGGTAGAGCGAGAGAGATGCGGCTGGCCAGATTCCTATCAATTTCGTGACGCAACCGGCCGTGTCTCTAAGGGCAGCATGTTTCGCCGACAACGTATTCGATAAGGATTCCACTGCAAAATGCATTTCCAATCTCTTGGCAGTAGGATACCGTCGGTTGTTGGTCGATTTGTATTGGTCCGCGGAGCGACGATCATGGTCGTTCTGCCCGGTATCCGTCCCTGCAGACGCAGCTACCGATAGCTCCATAGCAACTGTGACTAGCTCAACTGGGTCGCAACTATACAAACTGGGCTCATATCAGTGCTCTGACAACCTTGATATCTCTGGTTTAATTGGTATACTGCGTGGTTATTTCGAAAACAACACCTCCCAGCTGAATGTGTACCTTTCGTTTGTCATATTCAGTCTCCATGCAGCTGCCAGTGCATCCGCGCCCAATGACCCAGCTCCAGCTGTATCTGGAGCGCAATTACCTAGTAACAAGGAACGCCTTGGCTATCTACTTGATGGCAGCTTAGGCCAATATATCTATAATCCGTCGCAACTTGCAGAAGAGCGGAGCAATTTGAATAATTCGTGGTATCGGGTGACTGAGGGTTATGAGCCAATTACGGAGTATTTCACGATCCATGAGGATTCAAAGGGTAGACAGAGTACCCCGGACGGTTGGCCATGCTCGAAATACGTGCAGCTCGCAAGGGAACGAAGAATTCTTTTTGGATATGGGGATATCGATTCGCAAATCGAGGGTTATGACCTGGGTAACGACAGCGTGCTGTTCCCCCCGTCCTACTTGACCGATTTTGTGAATGTTTCTTCAGCAGTTGACGGCAGTCTGGACACCGGATGTCTCTACGACTCTGACGCTTATCTGGTCTCCCAGGTTAATTCGTCCTGGGCGTTATCGACCCGAATTCCAGTTCCCTCCACGACAAACGGCTCAGTGACACTGGGCCAGTTGTCAAGTATAGTCACCAATCTAACAGCATGTGGTTTATCACCAAACCTTAACGACACCCTCCTCAATGCCACAGCCGACAATGACATTGAAACATACAGGAATATATCACTATCCGCCTCCTGGGCCTGGTCTGCCGGCCAACCGCAAGATTCCATCGATGATGAAGATGGTGACCCCAAGGAACGATGCGCAGTAATCGATCTGTCAACTAACGGTCACTGGCAAGCCATCGGCTGTGGTGAAGATCGCTACGCAGCCTGCCGCGTCGGCAACTTTCCATTCACTTGGGAACTATCTACGGAGAAAACATCCTACAGGAACGCTGCTCGCGCTTGTCCCGAAAACACCTCATTTTCTCTTCCCCGCACCGGGCTCGAAAATACCTACCTCTACCGCTATCTTCTTTCCTCTCAGTCGGCGTCAAACGGCACCTTGGACGTTTCTTCTTCCGAAGATAGTATGCGCCAGGTCTGGTTAGACTTCAACTCATTGGATATCACATCTTGCTGGGTCAGTGGTGGTCCTGACGCTAAGTGTCCGTATGCGTCGGATCCGCAGCAGTTGGAGAAGCGGACGGTGTTGGTCGCTACGATTTGGGGAATTGTGATTTGTGTTGTTGCTGCGTTGACGTTATTCGTCAAATGCAATGCTAATCGACGGAACTCGAGACGGCGGAAGAGGGTTATCGAAGGGTGGGAGTATGAGGGTGTTCCGTCCTAAATAGAGTATAGCGAGAACCTTGTATACAAACATCTATAATTCTCTTTTCCTTCACTCTGAAGACATAAATGAAGTATTTACTGATCTCGGAGCTAATAGTAACATCGTCTCATTTTTTCTACTATCAACGAGAAGTTTGTCCTTACCTACCAGGACACAGTCCAGAATATTTTGTGCCTCTGCCTTCTGTTAAGAGATCTCTCTTGACCCTGACGAATCATCCGGTCAAATAAGATCTAGTCACTAAGAAAGCGCCTTGCTCGTACGCACTCGGCCGTACCGACTCGCCAATATCAACCCGGCACTCCTTGCCTGGTGGATTCATTCCCGTTTCCACCATGAATATCTTGGGATTGAACCCAACCTAGACACAAAAAAGGAGGCATTAGTTGCTGGGGAAGCTGTTTTAGACCTAGTACCAGTCACAATCCCCTTGTCTCAGGTATACAACAATATACCAGCTGTGAAAAGTTGTGGCTGTTAGTACCCATTGGGAAATTATATTTATACTGCACTATAATGCAGCTCCGGGCTCCCAGCGGCACTCCATGTGCATAGGGGTGAGACTCAATTTCATACCTGCGAGTTAAAGTCCTGGTTGTCGTATCGTTGGGCGAAAACCGCCTGACCACACCTAAGCCCGATATAACTTACAAAACATTGACCTTAAATCCAATCGTGTAATAGACGACACTTGCGATTTGCAGGCTGGAGATTGCTTAGCTCAGCTTCGCCTTAGAAGTCAAGGGATCGGAAAGCGACGGTAATTTGATCCTGCAAAACACAACACTGCGAAAATGATCAATAGCCTCGGAAACCTGAGGCGCGAGACCAACTTATATGTTAAAACGATCTTTCAAGGGTAACAGCACTTATACATCTAGTCATACTTTTAATAGTGCTCATTGGTAGCGTTTACTGTCACCATGTTTGCCTTATTGATCCTGAGTGGAGACGAGCCCTAACCTTACGTTCTTTTGCACTAGGGGCAATACATGTGTGTGTGAGTGAGATATAGCATTAAATGCCATGAAAGAATAGCAGAGGTTAGAGAGACATTATTTTTCTCCAATCCTCTCTCTATCCCTCTTTCCTTCCATCACAGTTATCATGGATGCCAAGTTTACGACAGACAAGCGATATCAACTCATAACGCTCATACATCTATTGAAGGAGAAAAGGTCTGAGAAAGGACAGCGTCTTTCTGTTTCTTGAAACCTTTTGGGTACGATACAGAGAACCAATCATGGTACAAGATGTCGTTTCCAGACTCTTCAATTTTGCTCTCTTTTGTCCAACCAGCCGATATTAACTGTTGTGATGGCAGGATCATCTGCTATAGCGTATACCTTCCGTTTGCACTACGCGGGATGTTAATTCGATTAGAACAGACAGTACACATCGAACGCACCGAATGAGGTGATTGTCGTCTATGAGGTAGTGCCGTATCTCATCCCCATTCGATGCTTACTACTGGCGTTAAGAGAACCATTGCATCCTACGCGAATATCTAAATAAATTTTCCAGTTTATATCAATAGCGTCATAGTCATTACTTGCTCGGTTATGATGTATAACTAAACAATGATGGGATCCTGTGAGCAAAGATGTGCTTGTAGCATCATCATCTGCTTTTGCCATGATGCGTAGTAAGTAGACGGTAGTAAGTAGACAAGTGATGATCTTGAGTTGAGATTGTCAAATTCCCAGGCTGAAAGATGTTATCATGATAACAATATTAAGCAAATGATCCCTCCTGTAAAAATTCTCTATAATAGTAAACATGAGTGCATTACTACCTCATCGCCGTCGTCAGAAACTGTAGCGAGAGCTATTCTTAGTACAAACATTAACTTTACTTGTGAACTTGGAAGACAAATATGCTCATTTATTCCAAGATAAAAATTATTTGCCAATGATCATCCAATAATAATAATCTCCAGCAATCAAACTCCCTAGCTATTATTCTACACAAACAAACAAGATGGGGAGTATCTAAAAAAAAACAGAAAATCATCGCTACATGCTCCATCATAAGAAGACAAAAGATATCCAATCATATCATAACAACATAAGAAGAAAGGGGATAAATCATTACAGTCCAGCAAACCGTGCCCATCCAGCCGCACGAATGGGTTTCTTATGCTCGGGCTCAGTTCCTGGTCGTCCAGCATTAACCATTGTACCACTCCTACCCTCTTCAGCCATCTTTCCACTGACATCGCGGCGACGTCCGACTCCAATACCGAGTCCGGCAATGTAGTTTCCATATGACGCCAAGCTGGCCGAAGCAGGTCCTGCATTATTGCAAATGTCCGCGCCGGAGTTACTGACGACACGGCCCCTGCGGTCGTTTTCATTTGTATCCTTAGGAATAGCGGGAGAAGCCTCATTATCGATATCCTCGTCGCTAGCGTGTTCATCCTGGCGGAGTGTATTGTAGGTCTTCATTTTCCTGGACTTGCTGTTTTTCTTTTGCAGCTTGCTCTTCTTCCTCAATGGCGCACTCTGCTCACTGACGTCGCGGTCACCCCGGATAGAAATGCTCGGGTTGCTTTCGAGTTCGCCGTAGTAGCGACCGGTCTTCTTTTCGGGGCTGTCGCCTGGAGGGGAGTCGGAGCGTAAGTTGGGTGGGGGTGACAAATTAGGAATATCGGTGAGAGCGTGACGGCCGTCGAGAGGCTTAGACGTGGTGTCTTCGTGTAGATTGCTGCGAGAGGCCAACGGCGTAGGTGGGTTCAATGCCAGAGGATTCAGCAGCTGCGTAGCTGGTTCTTCATTTTCGTCCTTGAGATCATCATCGTCGCTCAGACGGTCATCGAGATAGATGTTAATTGGCTCATCTCCCACATCCCGTTCAGTATCGTCATACAATCCATATTGTTGCGGGCAATCACCCAAGTATTCATCATCATTGCCGTAGTGTTCATGCATAGCGAGTGATTCATACTCTCCACGGGCATCTTCTCTGATAGCCTCATCAATGTTCCAACCATACCGCTGAGCGGAACTAACCCAGTTGGGTCCACTGTCGGTGGAAGCTGTAGTGTTGGAACGACTGTACATTGATGATATGTCACGACGTGCCACATTTTCACTCTTCGCGTTCTCTGTCTGCGGGTTCTGGAGGTTGTCCAACGGTGATGGAGAACGTGACGGGTACGCGATCCAGTTGTCCGACATGGGACTCACGGTTCTCGATCTATCCGAGATGCTAGCCTGGTAAGGACCCTGATTAGGAACATTGAGATGCATAAATGGGGTTGGTCGGTTGGAGAGATTGTCAACGTCCTGCGTTGGCACTTGAGAGCTTTGCACCGGCTTTCGGGGGATGACATTGCCTTGCTGTTGGGGTCTTGGCTGGAATTGCAAGGGCTTAGGCGTAGGGTCAGCATAAGGCAACTGTTCCGGATGCACGAAAGGTCCCAGTGGCATTTGGTTTTCGTAGATAAAACCATTTAAGCCGTCGCCGGAAGATGGGTGTCGGTTGTGCATCGAGAATGGCATAGTTCTAGGTGAACCGATGAGTGGGTCATCCATTCCAATGCCCGAATCTACAGTCGACTGGCTGAGATGCTTTTCAGCGATCTCAGACTTGGTTCGCTTATGGGGTCGAGCAGTCAGATTATCCTCCAAGGGGTTCATGTCCGGTGGAAGTCGCGTGATCCGACGGAAAACGATAGCCAAAAACATGGAAATACCAAAGGACACAGCATGCAACGCGCCGCTGGCAACACTAAGAATAAAATTGATGTTGGCAATTAGGTGCGGTATGCTGTTGGTATTGCCCAGCAAGGTCCCCCAATTATATGCGACATTGGCATACTCGATGTACGAGATGTATGCCCCGAAAACATAAAAGGGGACGAGACCCAGGTCAAATGTCGAGGCGAACACATTGTAATTGGCCTGAGTTCCGGGTGGCTTTCCGATGGGCGAACGAGAGAGATGGTAGATACCGTAAAGGATGTGAAGGATTGCCACCGCAGGCTGGACAGGTATCAATTAGCACTTGTCGCGAAACCAAGGGATCATGCACTTACTCCAACACGAACGATCCAGACTATACTTGCTGGAAGGCCCGTAATAATGATAGCGCAAAATAAAGCTCCAATCGCCCCAAGCAGAGCCAACACGCGCAACCCCAGTTGAATACGTCGTCCATTCAACACCCAGCCCTTCGTCTTGGGACTCATAGGTGACCATTGTGATCTGGCACGAGGAACATTAGGGTACGCCTACATCGCGTCACTGGTTAGCCAATCTGCACGAGCCACGATAACAACTCTCCGCGATCACGAGGGAACCTACAGAGTTGGTAGGTGCGTTCAGATTAATCAACGGGCGACTCGACTTGGTCTTTATCGACCCTCCTCTGGCCCAAGTAGTCTCCGGCACACCATTTGGATTCAAAGGATGGTCGGTAGGGCCAACGAAGCCCTGGGCAGCAGGACGGCTAGAAAAGAGAGAAGCGAACGATCTGCCCATGATCGCGATGGAATGAAGCTTATCGCAGCATCAACGCGAGCAGCAGAAACGATCGGAATGCCCAGCTTTTGACAGATGAGATCAAGAATGGAGATGACAGGAGAGCAGAACCATGGAATGGAGAGAGAGGAATGGAGGAATGGAGGAATAGGAGTGGTGAAGAGAACCAGCTGAAGATGGGCGAGTCGCCAATCAAAGCAGGGCAACAGAGCCACTTCTAGTAACCGATCAACAACCCGATAATTGGCCCGGCAACCAGCGATAGCAATCACGTGGGGTCACAGGTTCGAGAGCTCCGATGGCGGCTATTCATACTGAACATGATTATTTGTTAGTTCAAAAGACAGAAGGCATGATGAATCGCTTGCCGTATGTCTGTGCCTCCTGCACGACGCAATTTGCCCGTATCTCGCCTCGTCGTCTTCACAGTCAGCTATCAAGGTTGACATCACTCCGCCGGGAATACAGCGTTCAGATTGATCGCCCGTTTCGCGTCGCCATTGTGGGTTCGGGGCCGGCGGGTTTCTATGCAGCGCATAGATTGCTGGGCAAATCTGAAGATGCGTTGGTGGACATGTACGAGAAGCTGCCGGTGCCGTTCGGGTTGGCACGGTACGGCGTAGCTCCAGACCACCCAGAGGTCAAAGTGCGTTATGCCCCGGCGAATGCGATCTTGGATAATCCATGCTAACTAGCTATAGAACTGCGAGGAAAAATTTACGGAAGTCGCTAGATCCCCTCGTTTCAATTTCATTGGCAATATCGAACTAGGAGAGAATCTTCCCCTCCGAGTCTTGAAACCCCACTACGACGCTATTCTATTCTCCTACGGAGCACCAAAAGACAAAGAGCTAGGGATTCCGGGCGAAAAGGCCATTCGAAATGTATACTCGGCCCGTGAATTCGTGGGGTGGTACAACGGCCTTCCAGAACACCGTGACCTGGCGCCAGATCTGACTGCCGGAGAGGATGCTGTGATCATTGGGCAAGGGAATGTGGCCTTGGATGTTGCGCGCATCTTACTTTCGGACATTAATGAGCTGCGGAAGACCGACATCGCAGAATATGCAGTGGAGGAATTACTGAAAAGCAAAATTAAACGCGTGCGCGTGGTTGGCCGACGAGGCCCGATGCAAGTGAGTGCATGCACAATGGTCTATCCCTGCACATGCTAAGTGAACCCCAATACAGGCATCCTTTACAATCAAAGAAGTCCGTGAACTCCTTCAACTCCCATCTGTTTCCTTCGATCCAATCCCCAAAGATCTCTTCCCTCCAGACGACATCATCTCAGGCCTGCCGCGCGCCCAAAAGCGCCTCATCCAACTCCTCGAAAAAGGCTCAACCAACGATCCTTCAGCATCCACAAAATCCTGGTCCCTAGACTTTCTCCTCTCCCCTGAATGCCTAAACTGGTCCCCCGTCTACCCCTACCGCCTTTCCCACGTCAAATTCTCCCGCAACGAACTCGACCCCTCAGACCCACACTCCTCAAGCGCAAAAGTAAATCCCAAGTACCTCTCCAGCGGCAACCGCGCACAGGTCAACATCCCTGCAAGTACATTCTTCCGCAGCGTGGGCTACAAATCGCTGCCCTTGCCAGGGCTGCAGGAAGACCTGGGTGTTCTGTTCGATGAGCAGCGAGGCGTGATACCTAATGATGGATTTGGAAGGATAACTACGCCTAAGGATACGGGTGATACGCAGCGCCTTCCGGATGGCTCGCTCCTCTCGCATCTTCCCGGACTTTACTGCGCGGGGTGGGTTAAGCGTGGTCCGACGGGGGTTATTGCTACTACGATGACGGATGCGTTTAGTACGGCGGATACCATCCTGGCTGATATGGGTGGACAGCATGCGCTGTTGAACTCACCGGGTCGAAGTACTGGTCTTGGTTGGGAGGGAGTGCGCATGGAAGCCAGGGAGCGGGGGTTACGGACGACGAGCTGGAGCGATTGGGAGAGAATTGATGTTGTGGAACGCAAAGTGGGAAAGGAGAAGGGGAAGTTGAGGGAGAAGTTTGGTCGGGTGGAGGAGATGCTGGAGGTTGTTTCATGACGGTTTTATTGTATATACTCTATATGCTGCCTGCTGTATGATGATCACTCAGATATGCATAAAATAAATCACTAGAAGTGTTAATCTCGTACACGAAGCAGTTGAAATATTCCAATCCATCAGACTATTAATCCATAACCAAGCCGACATCATACCAACCAAATCATCATCATTATCATCATCATCATCATCAAACATCAAATTCAAGAAGTAATCCCACACTCCGACGCCTCAACTTCCGTATACGTTGCATCAACCCTCCCCAACTGCTGCGCATTCCCACCCGTCAACTGATTCATAGCCTGCAGTCCCAGATTAAACGCGCCGATGGCAGTGTCCACCGCAAGCACATTAATCGTCTTGTCGATCTTGTCGTTTTGGTAGTGCAATTGGTAACATTTTCCGCAGTTCGGGCTGTTCCAGGCTTCGACGGTGGGCGCGCCTCCGATGAGGGGGAAATTTGGGAGGGATCCAAAGTTCGAGTAGCCTTGGGTGATAAGGCCGTTGGTGCCGTCGGAGCAGGAGACGGTTGTGAGGGAGGAGGTGCCCTGATCGTATCGCTCGTCGTAGGAGACGGAGATGGTTTGGGATGCTGCTGCTTGGGGTGATGCGAGAGGCATTGTGAGGGTGGTAGAGGAGAGGGTGAGGATGGTGAGGAGGGAGGAAAACATGGCGGTCTTCATTTTGGTTATAGATTGAGGTTTTGTGGTCTCAAGAGGATGAGAAAGATATTGAGGTTGATGGTGCTGGGATTGAGATTCTGGGCGATCACTGAGGATTTATATAACCTCGTCCTACCACCCTCGCACCTCGCTTCTATTATTTTTAGCCCATCATTCGGGATTTCCGACGGATCAGATGGTGATACCACGTATAGGTCCGATACATTGTATGTAGTTGCTGCCCTGAATAGCAATTCGTATGTGCAACTGATCCTGCAGCTTCAGGCAAGGGAATCATCATCCAATTCCAGCCCAACGAATGGAGTCTGCGAACAGCTGTCCCTAAAACCGGAGCAATTGAAATGCTGGGAACTGCTGTGGAGAGTGAGACACACACCACGCGACGCCTCTTCGGCCATAGTACGATCTATTCGAGGCGATGTTTAGTAGCATCTGATGCGGGGAAATGGTCTTAGAAAGACCCCTCCATCCGCTCTAACACAACCGGCCAGGGAAATAGAACCGGAAAGACCCCGGACGAAACTCCATCAGTCGAACTATTCAAATCATAAGAGGTTGGTGTTGACCCGTGGTGGCAACGGTGACACCGCAGTCGGAAGAAAGACCATACAGACACATGCTGTGAGACAGACATACAGCCAGCCCGACAGCAGCAGAGTTCTGTAGAACACGAGCAATCGGAATGCTCCCTCGGAGGACCTAGAATACCTGCATCCCTGGAAAATTCATAAAATCGAACAGCACAGCAGCTAAAAATAGCAGTATCATTTTCCAGATATGAGTGCTTCACGATACGACCTAGTATGGTATCTTGTTCTTGGCAAGTTTCCGGCCATCTTCGGCCATCGCGAGTTTTTCCGAATGTGCATGACTCGAGAATGCAGGAATTCTACGTTCCATAAGCAGTACGGAAGACTTATGGACAGCAGACTAATGATAACGGCAGATGTCATGTTGTAAGACCCGCAGGATGCCATTTACGGAATACTTGCTGAAAATCCAGCCCAGGCTACCCTAGGGGGTTCAAGAAAGAAGACAAGATGAGACCCATCAAAGCACACTCGATCCTGACAAGTTGATAGAAGAATAGACGAAGACGAAGTCGTCGTGATGGCGACACGTGACTTTACTCTCCGCGTTTGACAGCCAATCACAAGCTTCGACATGTGATCTCTTTTGCGTTACCCTTTTGGGCAACTTGGACGTCATTTGGGCAGGTTCAGTGATGCCGTCGTTTGAATATCAAGCACGAAACACTGCGCTTCTCTATCGACTTGACTTACTTTCAACACATGCTCCAGTGTTGGAAGTTACTGCCGAACCGCAAGGAAGCGGTAGAGAACCCCGCACGCCCTATGTCCAACATAAACCTTGAGGGGTAACTAATCAACAATAAAGCCGTCGTCAACCGCACTCCTGTCTTCAATCCTCAACCTTTACAATAATGACTAGCGAAAAGACCACTACCCTGTCCGGGTATCTCTTCACTCGGCTCCTCCAGCTCGGCGCTGATTCCATCTTTGGACTGCCGGGAGATTTCAACCTAAAGCTGTTGGATTACATAGCTCCCTCGGGGTTGAAGTGGATCGGGAACTGCAACGAGTTGAATGCCGGGTATGCCGCTGATGGATATGCGCGGATCAAGGGTATGTTCGACTCCCAATTATTATGCGAAAGGTCTCAGCTGAGTATCTGTCCCAGGGATCGGTGCTCTTATCACCACGTTTGGTGTCGGGGAGCTCTCGGCTATCAACGCCATTGCGGGTGCATATGCGGAACGAGCTCCCGTTGTCCACATAGTTGGCACGCCACCACGACAGTTGCAGGAATCGCGGGCTCTCGTCCATCATACCTTTGCTGATGGCGATTTCGGCAGATTTGACAAGATGCAGGAACACATCACAGTGGCGCAGGTCATAATTAAAGACTACCGAACGGCACCTGCGGAGATCGATTATGTTTTACAGCAGTGTTTAGTTCACAGCAGGCCGGTCCGGATTGCAATCCCGCACGACATGGTTGGAGTTCGGGTGTCTGCAGCAGGGCTTGATACCAAAATTGTCATTCCTCCACCAGTCAGCCAGCCACAGGTCGAAGAGGAGGCGTTGCGACTTGTCTTGGACCGCATCTATAACAGCAAGAAGCCCATGATCCTGGTCGATGGCGAGAGCAGGGTGCTTGACATTCTGGATGAGATCGATCAAATTGTAAAAAAGACGGAATGGCCAACGTTTACTTCTGGATTCGGAAAAAGCCTGATTAGCGAAGCCTTGCCAAATGTCCATGGAGTGTATACGCCAGATCACAAGAAGTTCGTCGATTCTTGCGACTTGGTGCTCTGCTTTGGTCCTCACTACAGCTCGACGAACAGCCACCAGAACCTTACGCTTCCAAAGAAGGATGTTACAATAGACTTCACCGGGACTGCGATCAAGACTAACAAGGAAGCCTTCCATGACATCCCTTCGAAGCAATTCCTACGGCAACTCATTGCGCAGCTCGATGCTTCGAAGTCCCCCAAACACACACCCGAAATCATCCCTACCAGTACCCTTTCCCCAGTGACAAGGTCGGATCCGGTCACACAGACAGGCGGATTCTGGCAGAGACTATCCCCGTTCCTTCGGGAAGGTGATATTGTTCTTGCAGAGACTGGTACGGCCGGTTATGGTGCGAACGAGTTTACCCTCCCTCAGCACACGCGCCTCTTTAGACCGGTCACCTGGTTATCCATCGGATACATGCTCCCCGCAGCCCTCGGTGCCAGTATTGCACAGAGAGACCTCATCGCCCGGTCCGAATATCACAATCTCACACGTGCTCGCACAGTTCTCCTCATCGGAGATGGCAGCTTCCAGCTAACAGCGCAGGAACTGAGCACCATAATCCACCACAAACTTGATGTGGTAATCCTCCTTATCAACAATGAGGGATACACAATTGAGCGATGCATCCACGGAAGAAATGCGGAGTATAACGACATCACCCAATGGCGGTACCTCAAGGCGCCGGCATTTTTCGGTGCACCGGAGGAAGGCGAGTACGCCGCGCACATAACCGAGATCCGGACCTGGGGTGATCTGGAAAAATTACTCGCTGATGAGAGGATGAGTAATGCGAAGGGGATTCGGATGGTGGAGGTTTTCCTACCTAGACTTGATGCACCTAAGCTTCTGATGGGTTTATTGCATAGCCAGGAGCAAGCGGAGAGAAAGCAGCAAGAGAAGAAATGACGGGAGCAAAACCACAGAGGCAATTATTGTAATTGAAGAGTGGAGCTGTGCATTTTCATTTAGAAGACGGACTTTGTACAGCAAATCAAAAGTGACTGGCCGATGCCTCTCCTTGCACTTGTTTCCTAATTCGGCATTATGTTGACTATTGCACACTCCGTGTCTTTGCTCTGCATATATTCAGTGGCTTACTGAATGACGACGCACCACTGTTAGCTAGTAGTAGCATTCAATCGAATGATAAGTTTTGGTGCGCTGCTTTGGTTTTACGACAAGAATAGGGTATGAACAGGGAAGCGTGGCTGAATGTGGGAGTTGCGCATTTGGAGATTGAATGATAAAATCTGGATTATAGAATGTCAATCGCAACAGAGGCCGAGTTTAGAGGAAATTTGATAAACATTCATATAAAGAGAAAATGAAATCAACAATATATGACTGCAGCGTAGTGTACAAGTGAACTATGCAAGTCTCATCTGGTTGCCCGATGCGGGTGCCGCCGCTTTTATGAGGGCAGGACGTGAGTGATCCCGGAGCGCTTCGGACCACTCCCTGAGAGCTCAATGAGCACGCAACAACCGCTCAGGCAGCTTCCGAATTACTCTGGCAGTCTCTTAGCGTTCTCAGTGAGTAAACCGGGATCAGTTCTGATGAAAGTAGTGATGAAGGTCGGACGAATATCGGACCGATCTAGCGAGCTCTGGAGGTGTTTATCACACGGCGATGAAACGCTCCTAATTAGTTTAGCAAACACCCATTCTATTGTTATGGTAAACATAGCCTATCTATATCACCAGTTCGCGTATTTCAAAGTTCTCATCCATATAGTCTCTCCCGATTTCCCGAACCTGAGCTACCCGCTTCAGGGAAGGAGGATTTTCCCAGTGCGCCGCCAAAACCCTTGTGGCTTTATAGCGACTAAGCACAGAGTAGTCTTGGATTTCACTCACGCCATGGGTTGCGGATCAGGTGCTTCTAGATGGCGATCAAGTCATGCGGATTAAATTTGGTGAACGGGCCGTGCAGTTAGAGATTTCGCAGAGCACGAGGAGAGAGGATGGGAGATGCGTTGAAGTTCAAGGGCAGTACCTCACCGCGCTTCCTGGTATAGCTTTCTTGGAGGTTCCGAAGGAAGCGTACGAGTTTTCAACGCTCATCTATACAATGTCAATTGCCACCACCACTCTGGTCTTTCCTTATTCCCATCTGCCATGAGGCGCCCATCGCCTCCAGGTATAGCACAACAAAGAACTTCTAAAAGCTGATGATATCCATTCATTTCTTGATGTACACAGATAGCAAGGTAAAGAGCCTGTTTTTATAGCTGAGACTTTATCTAACATTGCTAGATTGGGTTTGTTGAGCGTTGGCTTTGTGAACCTGAAACTTCTTTAGTGACCTACGATTCAGGAGGTTTGCCGGCTTCTAGCTCAATCAATTCCCAATTAGTTTTATCTTATGACCTTGCGGAAAAGGCATAAAGCTCATAGTTAGATTCTTATATCTTTAGCTCTAATTTTTTTCTTCCAGAGATTGAATCGTTAGGCAACGAGGCGCCGATCATGATCATGAATAGGCAGTCAAGCTAGAACAGTGTTTTCTTCTTTCTCTTTTCTTTTCTCTTCTTCGGACAGTTCTGTCAGAGGGGAGGGGGGGGGGGGTTGAGAACAGTTTCTTATGCCATTATAATTTCTTTATTCCTTTCGAGCCGACTCGACTCCATACGACAGTTCCAACAATGCCACCTCTCAATATATCACACCCCCAGCCCTCACCCGAGCCTGGCCATACGACATTCAATTCTATGGATCCAAAGGCAGCACGGAAAATGAAAAGCCCACCACCAGGTCATGCACACAGGGGCCCCAGATTCTACTCTTTAGAAAGCCCTACAAGTGTATGGCCCCAGCCTGGGAACCCAGGGGTTTGATGAAGGGCAAGCCTGCTCATATATCCGAGATGTTGTCTATTATTGCGAGGTTCGGCTTGTGGTACCAACGGCATTGCGACTGTCACCAGTTGGGGACGGCGCACCACACGGTGGTATTGAGACGGTGATTCACGATATAACTCTGGATCAGCTATCGACATAATGGAATACCTGATGTCGATTACTCGACCACACCAACGGGTTGGTACAATGACTGCTGCTCCAAACGAGGCCGAAGCCCGTGTTTTCAACCCTCCAAGAGCAAATCGAAGATATTGTGCCGTTTTCTAATGTGAAGCACCTTGTCCGGTTTCGAGCAAACCAACCCAAGGATGGTACGAGAATGACCGCTATGCTTTCCAAGACCAACGAGCTTGGCCCGACGTGTGTCAACGCGAGTGTATTTTCTCATTTCGTGCCATGCAAAGGCCGGCTTCCAATGTCACGGGTGTTGTGTCACTCGATTTTAGTGACTCGTGGTGATTGTTAATGCGCTGCTAAGACAATGGGTACCTTTCTGTCCCGTCATCAAGAAGCTGTTGGCAGTTGAGCAACTTAGTTGGGTGTATAACACCTTTATAAAACCGACAAATTCTTAGCTCTGTCAACTCCCGCACCTCTACAGATAAAGCTCCAGAGGTGCACAGCGCACTACTTATATTTGATCAGTACCATCTGTGTCTAGAAACATTCTACCTACCCATTCTCCGTGTATCAAATATCACTGTAGAATAGCACTAGCTTGACCGGCATAACCAACGAGTCCATGTCTCTTGTATCAAGGCCGGAGACCTAATCAACCCAGTCAAACTCAGCTAACAAAGACATGAGCACATGCCAGTTTGTTTACGACGTTGTAACCCGCCACTACTCGCACCACCCTGCACATCAAATGGTACGGCCAAGTCTCATAGCCGTAACCGACGCCACGGCGCTATCCGACTGGTGCGGAGATGCAAAGCTAGATGGTGAACTAGAACGAGGATCAGGTGAGACAGGATCCGGGGGAACAGGTGTTTAATATGCGTGGTGGTACGATGCAAACAGGCATGTTTTTGCATTGGCGGGCATGCTAAGTATTTAATACCCACGAAGCAGAGCAAAATAAAATAGAAAAAAAAAAAAAAACAAACACCACTTCAACATGTAAACCCCGGCTTTAAAAAAATCATTTCGGTCGGAATCTGGGCGTCGATCTTTCGGATGTCCTTTTTTCATTGTCTCGGGTTCAACAAGTGCATTGTTATGCATTGATGTGCGTGCATTGGATCAATAGGCGCTATTGAGATCGACGGCTTTACAAATTGTCTTGGAGCTTATTTTAGGTGTAAGACGATACGGCGGATATTGATGCAGTGCTGCATAGAAGATACCCTGCAAGCATACACTCCTGGAATGGCTCTGCTTCATAAGAAGATACTGAGGCAGGTGTCATGTTGAGTGCATTGTTCCATGCTTATTTGGCGTCTGAGCACTTTGAAACTACTCTGTGATGATGTGGAAGGTCTACCCTATACTAAATCTGTACTCTGTACTCCGCGGAGGACACACACGGGGTACTCCAAATAGTCGAAGATCTGCGAGGCTCAGGCGAACAAAACCGAATCTTCCAAACTTCTGAGCGTTGCGTTTCTGGACTGCCAAGAAGCGGGATTCTCGCCTACTGACTGTATCCGTGCTCTTGCAGAAACTTAGCGATATCTGTTCGGGGGTTGATCCCAAAACGCCCAAGGGGGGAGTTTATATGCGAACGCGGAGATTGCACCCTGTATCTGGCAACGTCAGGTGCTGGGAAAACCTTTCTATGTTCCATAGTCGCACCGTGGTCGTGTTGAACCTGGATAACTATGCGTAGTCATTTCTACTCCGTACATAGTAAATACTTGGTAGTAAGCAGCAGTCCGTTCGTCAGTCTAGTACGGAGAGGGCAACACATGAATCACGGGTCGCTGAGTTTCGCCACTTCTCATGCGTCATGATTTGCGGAATGGTGCCTCCTGGGCCAAATCCCTCAGTCATCTTAGGAGGTCGCCTGACAGCTGTCAGCGTCAGGAAGCATTGGCACCAACATAGCTGGCAGCCAATCTTGTAGCTATCGGCCGGGAGCACGGTGTACTCCGTACCACAGAATGCACGGCACAATGATATTGAATCATTCGAGGCCGTAACCCCCATCCGGTCATTTTAGATTATTCCATTCAACCGATAATGTGCACTAGCATTTAAGCGCGCAGTGGACAGGTGGTCCTGTGGCTTGTATTCCGTATGCGTTGCCAACCTGCTCCGCAACTGTTAATTGTGCGCTCTGATAGCACGGCGGGAAATTAGCAATGGGAACTAAGCTCAGACTATTATTTTACTCTGTACTCTGTATGGAGTACCATGGCAAGTCCCTAATATGTGGGAGGTCTCCGAGAATACGGCCCAGTCGATCTGGGAAAGGAGGCGATTTGTCGGATTGGAGCTGCATGTTGTGCGATTATCATTGGTCGGATGAGAATTGCAGAACTGATCCCTGATCGCTCATCCAGCTGGATTTGATATCATGGTGCTGATAATGATGTACAGAAATTGTCGAACGAGTCATGTAATAGAGTCATTGCAGAGATTTGAAAAGATCACAGGCATCGTGCCAAAACCAGGGCGTCAAGCCCCTGATGATCTCCCTGTGCAAGATGGTCCAAACGGTAAAAAATGCGGTAGGAAAAATGCTATGCCATGGTGCAATACACGCGACGGAGAATAGAGATCTTGTCATCCCAGATATTTGGAACTAACTAGTGGAAGATAATAGCGACGGGGTGTCTTGGTATTGCTTGATTTACTTGCCACGACACTGACTCGGGGAGAAGATCTCTTGGGATTCTTGGTAATAAGGCTTTTCTTCACAACCAGATTATGTACGAGAAACAGGTTGGTAGCGTGCATCTTATGGAGCAGGGAGTGCCATGTATTATGGGGTAAAAAGGCTGGAAAAGGGTTGCGATCACGGGACTTCAGCCTCAACCCTCGTCTCTCGAACACATACTATTACTCCGTACAGAGTACTATGTACATACCACAACCTGTTTTCTTTCTTCGCTTTTTGCTTTTTAGTGCTTGTTCTGATCCATGGAAATCCCCCCTTGCCCCATCTGGGGATTTCTTGGAATAATTTAACTGCCTTTTCGGCTTTCCCCCGACTAGGAAGATCCACTGCACCGACTTTCATCATCCCCTAGCCTCTCTCGGGCTCCTCTCGCCACGAGGCCGAAGATCGTGCTGAGCAATCAATTGCGTGCGGAATGCCCGATGGAGACCAACCAACTGGATCAGCAGTTCATTGCTCACCGATGCATCGTTTTATTCTCCCGGCGCTACAGTTTTCTCTCGAACCCACGTATTCAGATTGTCAGGAAGAAGCTCGGGGCTGCACAAATCAATCCCTCTGCACACAACATGAGGATTCGATACTCCGGCATGCTACTCGGCCGGAATGAGGCGGATTGATCCGCCGGAGCCAGTTAGGGAGTTTGGAGTGTTGCGATGGGCAAAGTTAATCAGCACTACCAGACCAGTTGGGTCTGTGAGTCGGCTGAGTTGGACCATCGTGCTCGTCCAATGAATCGCGGGCCATATCGGGGCCCATACTGCAGTTACTATACGTCTCCACCCACCAGACCATCGCTTCCTGGTCTTATATTATGGGTATTTCCCATGCACAGATCACTGGCGTATGCTAGGCGTGGTTTCATTCTCGTTTGAGCCTCTCAAATACGAGAAAATCAGGTTTACTAGTACTGCATGTTGTTCGGCGGCGCAGCCGGCTTAAAAAAAAAAAAAAAGGCTGCAGACTATGTTTCTTCTAACGCTTAGCGTCTAAACTCTGTACCTCCTTCCTTAAATCTTCATCGAAATCTTAATTTGATTTAGCCAATCTGTTGGAGAACCATGGATCTTTACCCCAAAATCTAGCTATATGTGGTCCCTTCATATGTACACACACTACCGCCCCTTTCTCAGCCCGAGATGACATCTGAAAGTTTTTATTTTCTTTTATTTTTCTTTTTTTTACTGAATATCCTGATCTAGGTAGGTACTTAGCTTTTGATCTACTCTCCTTGACTCGAACAACGCTATTTTACTTCTGCATCCCCCCTCTTGTCGCCCCGCGACTCTGGAATTTTTCAAGATTCGTTCACTCTTTTGAATAATTAACCTGACACCCAAAGGAGATGAGAGATGGCTGCACTCTTACGGGTGTTGAATTTGATTTCCCGTGAGGAAAATGCCTTGGAACCTCACCAGCTCATGGCTCGCAATGACCACGAGGTCGAGCTGCTGGGGAGCGACAAGGCTGGTTTCATTGCTATGGGTATCATTGCCCTGGTTTCATGGATTTCGTCATTCGGTCTACTGTCTTTCCTTACCTATCGATTCATTTTCTGGCAACGCTACTATAAACGTCCTCTCGCCGAAAACCAATATGTCGTCTTGATTTACAACCTGCTTCTGGTCGATCTTCAGCAAGCCTCAGCGTTCTTGATCTGTCTTCATTGGGCTACCAGAGATTCCGTCAACTATCCTAGTGCGGCCTGCGTTTTGCAAGGATGGTGGATTCAGATTGCAGACCCTGGAAGTGGTCTTTTCGTTTTGGCCATTGCCGTCCACACAGCTGACGTTGTGTTGCGTGGTCGACAACTGCCCTTCAAGGGATTTGTTGCCTGTGTCTGTGCATTGTGGGCGTTCATCATTATGCTTGGTTTGATCCCCGTTGGTATGTTCACTTCGAAGACTTTTGTCGTCTCCGAAGCTGGATGGGTACGTTTCTCTCTCCATTGAATTTCATTATTCTCTGTATACTAAATACCTAGTAACAGTGCTGGCTGAGTCAAGCGTACGAAACCGAACGTCTCTGGGTTCACTATCTCTGGATTTTCATTTCGGAATTCGGAACGGTCGTGCTGTACGGTTTCCTGTTCGTCTACCTCCGTCGCCGAATGAAGCAGGCCTCGATGCTGCGTCAACAACACCAAGACAACCTGAAGCGTCTGAACCGTGTCGTCGTATACATGGTTATTTACCCGCTTGTGTACCTGGTCTTGTCTCTTCCACTTGCCGCTGGTCGTATGGCCACAGCACGACACGTCGCCCCCAGCAAAGCGTATTTCGCCGTCGCCGGTTCCCTGATGGCCCTTTCAGGATTCATGGATGTGGCCGTATATACCTTGACCCGTCGTCACTTGCTTATCGAAACTGACTCGAGTGCCAATGACAACGCCTACGCCTACACCGACACGAAGGGATTCCAGACGCATATCAGTACGACTGGTGGAAAGGAGAAAAAGTTCCGTGTCGGAAACAAAATGCGCCGTGGTCTGCAGACCGTCGAGAGTGTCAACGATACCGTCCACGACGACCGGGACGACTCCACCGAAGATATTATGCGCAAGGGCGATATGGAAATGGGCAACCTCGCACACGGTGGTGTGTACCAGGAGACCACCATTGAGATTTCGTCCGAACCCGTGGAACCAGCAGATCAGTTGAAGCAGCAGCAGCAGCATCAACTTCCTCACCTTGAATAATCTCTCAGCTCTCGCCATCTCTCTATCTCCCTCACATTCCCTATACCCGATTTACTTTCTTTCTCTCCTTTTCTTTTACTCTTTCTTTTATGGTTCATGCAGTACAAAGCACGGTGTACCAGTTCTGTGGTGAAGAAAATCGAAGGTCAATTTCGATATCCAGTTCCGGCATGTTGTGAGGTTTCACATTTCCACTTCATACCCTTTTCTTGTTTTCATTTCCTTACTTTCTCACTTTACGTCTTTCTCACTTTCTTCTCTGTATTTTGCTTTCATGTGTTATGATGATGGGTTCACAATACGTTGAGCGGCGCAGAAATGTATATAGTGTATACCAGCCGTCGGCAGCTCGATCCTTTTCGCCTTTTCTCACTGTACATTTCCTAATGTTTAATCATTGTTCTTTCAGCAACCGACTGCAGACCTACTCAACCCTCACCGTAGCCTCAACTTACCGGCAACTCCGGACCGAACCCAGCCAAGCCCGCCTCGTAAGCTATTGAAATCCTTGGCTGGCTGAAGACTGGGTCCGGACACGGAACCAGATCTCTTAGGCGCTGGTTCTATTTCCATTCGATCCAGGCAAGCCTTTGGCGATCGACATAGCAGAAGCTTACTTCCGCGCTGACCGTGGGTGTGGCTTTTTTTTTTTTATCGGCTTGCTCTTGTGTGGAATGGATCGATCGGTCCCTGATCCAGGAACTCGAACTGACGTTCTGTGAATAGATGAGGTTTGCTTTTCCGCGGATGTCTTATTTATTTCACTTAGTTGTTGGTATTTTCCATCTGATATCGACTTTTCCCAGCATAACTCAGCACGACAACCGAATAAACCCATTCCTCATCCGCACATCCGAAAACGCACAGAATCTTCCACACATCCCACTATCCCGTATGCAGTTTAGCCCATCTGCAAATAATCCCCTAGTCCGCAATATAATTGGCTGTCCACTAGCCCCATGCTAATTTATTTTAGTTTTTTCTTCGCTCGGGGGGATTTCCGAATATAGTTATTTAGGCTATACCGTTTCAGGGCTAAGCATATGACTCTGGATCGGGATTGGGCCATGGGACTGCCTGCGCTGGACTCGATGGGGACGACGGAGGTTGCTGGGAAGCGTATGTGCAGCCGTATCGTATGGGTAGTAGATATACGGATTTTGTACCATGGGTTCTATAATGAATGGTTCGTATGAATATTGCATTCTCCTGTTCGGGACACGAGTGCGAAATGGATGGTATCCTCAGCGTACCGAGGTTGACGGTAGGTTTAAATAGTTTGCTACCTGGGCCGTTCTATTACCAAGTCCTGTGCCGTTGCGATGGGAGAATATTTTCGAGGGCCTGCGAGTATCGGTATATACAGTGCAGAGTCTATTACCTCAACAAATCTGTACTGAGTTCGATACCTCGCTAATAACCAATAACCCCAACTCATTTCTATGTATCATGTCATGTCATGTCTATTGCATCCTTCGCCACAGAATGATTCGAAGTGCATTCAATCTATTACCCAATATGCTTGGCGTACCTCATGAATCCCCCATCAACCCTTAATCTCTCCATATCCTCATCCCTCAAACAAATCGCGGCCATAATCCCCCCATCAGGACTTCTAGGCATCAGATATACAAGACTCTCAAACGGATCGAATCGTGGCCTCCGCACAGCCTCCGGACAACCGAACCCCAGTCCAAAATCAAGATCAAAACACTCCACCCTCGCCCACGAACTAAGCATCAAATCGCTCGAAAAATCCATCCCCGCAGAGAACGAGAAAACAGTCTTATCCGCCACGCGACTCAAGAACGTCGCCATCGCACGAGAGTCATGCCCCAGCGTCGACGTCTCAGGATCGACAGCGCCGCGCAGCCACGAGGCTACCGCGCCCAGGGGCTCATGCACAAGCTCCTCAAGCGCGCTAGTATGATATGTCATATTTTGGATCAGGCCGGGGTATGTTTGTGGGATGTTTAGGAAGCGGCGCACGTCTGCTGCGCGGGCGAAGGTTGTGTTGGTCTCAGGGTTTAGGCGGGGGAGGCGTGCGCGCGTGACGGATTGCCAGATTAGTGCTGTGAGGGCGTCGTCGGTGGAGATGTAACCTGAGGGGAGTGTTGCTGTGGCAAGGGATTTTAGGGCTGCTAGGGAGGTGGGTTGAAAGGAGAAGTAGGCCCAGGTGCTTTTTGCTGGTGGTGCTGGTGGTGTTGGGGTTAGTTTGATGATTTGATGGGAGAGTTCTGGGCCTGGTTCGTAGGTGTCGTCTAGTAGTGGGATGATGTTGTGACGGGGTAGGTTGCCCATCTTCACTTCCTCAGCTGTAAATGGTTCGTTTCGACAAGCCTTTGACAGGAGACGAATAATCTGGCCCTGACCCGTCATATCCATCGCGCCATGCTCAGCGACTACACTAAGCAGCAGTCCGCCAGTTATGAAATTCGCCTGGACAAGGAAGACGGGGAACTCGTTAAATGTACCAGGAAGCGGGAGAGTCCTGCAGGGACAGATAATGTCCTCGTCGAGCATGCTCATAGGGAACTCGGCTTGTTTGAGACCGTCCATTGACGGTATTGAGAGGTCATCTCGAAGGTCTTTCACGACTAGACGGGGGATTTTCTCTAGTGGTTGTATCCTAAAGACCCCCGTATTGTCTTCGTTGGCACCTTCGTTGACAACTTGGCCGGCTATCCATGGGAAATCTGCTGTTAGTCGTTCGAGGCCGTTGGTTAATGTGTTGATGGTGGCTGAATCGGAGGCATCGTCAGGCATTGAGTAGCAGAGGCATATTTGTGTGTAAATCTTCAAGAATGGTTGTTGCCCCAGGATATCCAAAGTGACATCCACTTCAATAGTCGGTCCCTGCATTTTAGGCACAATCTGGATGAAACCATTGCGTTTCCAAAAGAGGGAAAGTAAGACACAAGCGGGTTTGGCGGTGGAATTTCTGCCGCACATATATATCTCAGTGCTGAATTGAAACGCCTTTATTTCTAAAATACACATAGACGCTCTAATCTAATTATCATGGGTATCCTGATGTTCACACATACTAGCCTGTTCCATCATGCGAGGAAGCAAGTGTTCCTGCGTCTTTTGGTTCACTTGCTTCTGCAACCGCTCCTGTTCATTGCTCATGCCCTCACCGCTTTCTAATATCTCCTTTGCCGACTTACCTCCAGCCTCAGCCTCGACTTCACGTTTGTTTTTATGTCGCTGCTCTTCCTCCCATTGATCTAGGGCTGCCAATGCTGCCTCTCCTCGAGAGGCCTCATAGAAATCGATACTCTGCAATCCAACGACGTTGAGGAGTCTACCGAGCAGGTACTGGTAACGAAGGTGGCCGCTGATCACTGAGCTCGCATCCAAATTCTCAACTCCAGACAGACCCTCAACAGGCTGGAGTCCCGCCACGCCGAACTGAAGACTGCTGGTCCGATAGAGTAGAGCGAGCACGCCGTCATTTTCGGAGTACACATTAACTAGTCTTCCGCTGACAACGCTGCGCATACGGCGCCAATATTCGGTGTCGGATGGTGTCGGCGAGCCCATGAGAATCACTGACTCCACGAGACCGTACGCGCGCCTCTTCGCCAACGTCTGAAGACAGGAGAAGATCACCCGAGACCCTAGCGAGTATCCGATCAGATTGACGGGTCGCTCACCCTGCACTTTGTTGATTAGTGCGTCCGCAAGGACCACGCCAGCTTTGTCTGATCGTGCTTTGGCCACACTAAAGGGATTGTCAGCCACGGTCGCGACCTTGGCAAGACCCATTGGCAGCATAACAGCGCTCATGATCGACGCGAAGATCGTCTTGGACAGAACCTCGCGACCGGCAAAAGTCCATGCAGCACTGGTGACCAATGCACTCATGGCATTACCAAGCTTGAGTAAAGCCTCCAATTCCCAACGGAGGGCAAACACCTCTGACTCGGAACCGACAACCCGCCACGGGACAACAAGATTGGCAGCATCCTCCGCCCAACCAGTTATTCCAATGGTAACGCGAAGGCGGTGATCTTCTTGGGCAGCTTCTTTCTCGTTTTCTGACCTCCGTCGAGGACCGCGAAGAGGTATAAAGGCAAAGTCTTCCACTTCACGTGCGTATTTATCCATCATGCGCCCGGTCATCCTACCTCCGTATGCACCGAAAAGACCACCGACAATAACGCCGCTTCCAGCAAGCGCACCAAGGTATCCTGCAACGGCAGTAGCACCAAGCCCCAGGCCTCCCATAACGGTACCCAAACCAGCCGCCACAAGCGGTGCAGCAAGCCCCCCGGTGACACCAATTAGAACAGCACCAGCAACAGAGGCTATTCCAACCTTCACCTTCCTTGCCATGTCGTTCTTCTTGGCTTGTTCTTCGGATTCTGGGTTCGAAGGTTGTTTCAATGCCATATCTAGAAGGCCGCGTGCGACTTTAGTTTCATTATCGTTTAGAAGCTTCACATCCAATCCCAAGCTGGACGCAACGCGCAGCATCAGAACACGGGATAGGCCATTATAGTGCTCGAGACTGAGCACCAAAAGTAGAAGTGAATGGAGAATCAGAAGTTTTTTGGCCTTGGGAAGGTCGACGAGTGGGGTGTCAGTAGGAGGATAGATTTTGCGTAGTTTCTCCAAAGACCGTTCGTTTATTTCGACCGGCACATCCCGAGACTCGAGATCTCGCGAGTCTGAACAGCCCTCTTCTTCCGAACCCTCATAGTCTTGGTTGACTACTTCTCCCACCCGAAGAAGCAGCGAGTCTCTCCAATCGTCGAAGAACGAAAGCGCACTAACTGCAGCTTCTTTGTTTTCCGCGGTGCTAGATTCAGCAAACCATGGTTTTTCATCCCCGTATGTAGGCACATCAGCAGGTGGGGTGGTTTTCTCGTTGTCTGCCCCTTGCGCTGGTTGATCGGTTGGGGAATTCTTGCCATTCAAGCCTTGTGTCTGGAAATTCTGCTCAATTGCCCTTCGCATATCCTTGGCAATTAAGGCAACGAGAATTGTCAGATCCCCGCGTTGAGATCGGTCCAAGATGGTCGTCAGATCCTGACCGCGGTCGCTCGCCGGAGCCGGCGCATCGTCGTCTGAAGACCGCAGCCCGAATTTGCTGCCATGTTTCTCTTTGAAGTTCTTAAACATGATGCAACATGAAGGAATTGGTGAAGGAAAGAGTGACAGATGAAGATGACACGGCTGAATCGAGGAGAAAAAGAAAACTGTTGGTCTGTGAGGTATGAGGTCACCGGCTTACTCAGCTGCCTAGAAAAAGGCTGGGCATTCCATCATGAGACAAAGAGACGACGGCTATGGTCTATTGCCGGATGCATTCAGACGATATCAACTAGCCAAGGCATCATTGGCCATCACTGCCTTTGCTGGTCTCGACGGTGAAGAAGTGGCCTTTGGTCTTGGGTGCATAACCAAGCGCATTTCCATCCCAAGCATTCCCATCCGGACGTTCATTTCTCTCAGTCCTCACGCGCTGTATCTTCTTCCTACGCCCAAAGGCCTGCTCCTTCGAGAGCGCCTCCTTCAATTGTTCCAGACCAATGGTGTTTTCTTTCATTGCTTCCGGGCTTTCATCACGGATACTCTGTAGAGGCGCAACACCCGTAGCATCCACGCGCTGGATTTCCTTGACGAAATGGATTTGCGATTCGAGGGTCTTGAGCATTGCGGCTTCTTCCTCTTGGCTGGCGGGGAGAGGGAGGGCAGAGAGGCGGAGGAGGTGATGTAGCTGCTTGGGCGTGACGGACGGGGAGGACTCTTTGGCTGCGGGGTCTGGGAGCAGAGATCGGACAGACCAGGTTGGTCTCGCCAGGATAGATTCAATATCCTGCTCCGAGGAAGAATAAGATCGAAGCGTATTCTGTCGGAGCAGTCGAGTCATCGGTCCCCCGAGTCGGGAGGCGCTGCCAATGGCAAGCATTGTAGCTTTCAGCAATTGAGAAACAGAAAAGGAGAAAAGTTATGCGCAAATTATAGAATAAAATATCAATTGCAGGAACGCTGTCTATTACACAAAGGAAAACAGTGACGGAACTCTGCGCGGAGCGAAACCGATGACAGCGGAGAGACAGCTTTTTTGCCTACACCGCCTTCCCACCGAATCTGGCATCATAACGTCGGGCTGGCCACCATCAACGCCCGTCATCATCAACGCTCGATAGTAGTCGATATCCTAGAAAACTGAATTCTGCATTTCTCCTTCTCGCATTCGGTGGAAGACGCAGACTATCCACCATGGCCGCCCAAGATCCCCGTGTCCTGCTGCAAAAGGTAATCCCCCCTCTTCATCCACCCCGCGCGGTATATCGATATCGATGGCTGACATGTGCGCGCCATTCAGGCAGACAAAGCATTGCACAGCGCCTCGAGCGGATTTAGTTTCTTCGGTGGACGGACAGAGAAGTACGAAAATGCAGCGGATTTGTATACACAAGCCGCAAATGCGTTCCGAGTACAGAAGCTGAGTACGAGGCCCGGATATCGCAAATGAAGATCAGGAGATTAACATCGGTGTGATATTAGATAAGGAGGCCGGTTTGGCATTTGAAAAGGCCGCTTCGATCCAGGCAGACAACCTTAATGAAGCAGACGATGCCGCAAACTCGTTGAACGAGGCATTCAAGGTGTATCGCAAATCGGACCCCGAAGATGGCGCCCGCGTTCTCTCCAGTGCTATCAACCACTACGTATTAAAAGGAAACCTTCGCCGGGCCGCTACACAGCAACAATACTTGGCTGAGGTGTACGAAGTGGAACTGGGAGATATGAAGAAGGCTGTCGAGGCTTACGAGAAGGCTGCTGAATGGTTTGACGGGGACAACGCCGAAGCGTGAGTTCAGGTGCTTGGGTTTTTTGGACTGTTACTGACAAGATGGCAGTCTTGCGAACAAACATTATTTGAAAGTGGCTGATCTGGCGGCCCTCGAAGGCGACTACTACAAGTCCATCGAGCACTATGAAAGAATTGGCCGGTCATCGATCAACAACAGCTTGATGAAATGGTCTGTTAAGGACTACTTCCTCAAGGCTGGTATCTGCCATCTCGCTACGAATGTATGCCCCATCGCCCCATCATGTTCCTAAGACATGCTGACAGCTCAGGACCTGGTCGCAACGAACCGTGCTCTGGAGTCCTACCGCGACATTGACACCACATTTGCCTCCCAGAGAGAACACCAGCTGCTCGTTGACTTGGTGCAAGCCATCGAACAGGGTGACCAGGAAGCATTTGCGGACAAGCTCTTCCAGTACGACCAGCTCAGCAAGCTTGACAAGTGGAAAACGACTTTACTATTGCGGGTGAAGAACAATATCGAGGAGGCGACAGAGGATTTCTCGTAGACCCAGATAGTTCCTTTGTCTTTGTATGTTCACGATTTCGCTTTTTATTCTGGATTAGCCTTGATTTGATGCTGTTACGCGATGCTCTGATGTTGTAGTATGCCAATTTTCCTGGATTCAAACTACAGTCTACAATTTTCAAAAGCGAAATCATGCTCGTAAACCATTTATCTATATACTCAAATGCTTTTTTGCCCTAAACTATCCAGGACATCTAGATTGATCATCAAATCATGTCACACTATGGTATCATATCATCCATCAGAACCAACAGAAATCAAACCGAAAAAGAAAAGACCGTCAATCCAAATCCACTTTGTCTGCTTAATAGACAACATCCTCCAAAGCCCTCGCCTTCCGCGGGAAAACCCGTTTATACAAACTAATTCCCACTGAATCCTGCGGATTAAGCTTCGCATCAAACGTCGCCTTGAAGTACCCATGCGTACCCAGACTCTCCTTGATAAACCCACTGCGCCCACGCCTCGTCCACAACTGCAACGCCTTGAACCAGTTGACATCCTCGGCGTTGAAAAACATGTACCTGATCGTGACGACCTTCTTGTGAATCTTGAACGGGTGACCCGTGAGGATGGAGCGCTTGGCGACGACGCGGGATTGGTCGGGTGCGACGACAGTGCCTGTTGCGATGAGGTCGAGGTTGTTGATGTCGAGGCCGTCGGAGTCTGCGGCGTCGAGGACCTCGGGGTCGTCATTTTGGGGGGATTTGGTTTTGAAGACGAGGATGGGTACGGAACCGAAGGTTAGCGGGCCGATGAAGGAGGCGATTGCGCTGCGGCCGGGGTGCAGGTAGCGGTCGAATTTGTGAATGTTATTGCGGGTGTTGTCGTTTGCGGAGAAGATGGGGTTGGCGACGACGCGGCGCGGGCCGTATTGGATGACGAGCTCCTCCTTGGATTTGAGGGGTTCTTCGACGCCAGAGCTTAGGGTCATGTTGACATTGACCACGGTGTGTTTGTGCTCGTGGCGAAGGAGGGAAAAGAGGGAGAGGGGTTGGAGGCGGGTGCGGAGGGTGGAGGGCACCGCGCGGAGGTGGATGTCAACTCTGGTGCCCGGGCTGACGCCGCCGGCTAGGGCTTCGCGGACAGCCTTGTTCTTGGAGCCCTTGTAGTCGGCGAATTGGAGGAGGCGGCGCCAGTCTTCGGGTTCATAAGGACGGTCTGGGGCTGTTTCCCAGGTGCTGAGCTTGAAGTTCTTGAGACCGCGGAAGCGGGCTAGACGTTCGCGTGCGAGCACGTTGGGGTGCAGTTCGATTTCGTCGGGGAATTCGAGGTCATCGCTTGCTTCCTTGCGGCGGCTGGCGCGGTATTCTTCCAGTTGCTTCGCTTCTTCCTCTTCGTTTTGGTCGACGAACATTTCCGACTGGGGATACTCGGAGGGTCCAGCCTCCGTCATGGCATCGTTATGGTCGGGGAAGACACCGTCCTCTGGTGCGCCGCCGGTGTCCATCTCCATCTTCTCGTCTTCTTCGTCTTCGAGATCAGAGCCGGAGTCCGAGACGTCGGCCACGAACCACGAGGCTTGGTAGTCTGAAGTACCCTTGGGGAGCCTCTTGGGCCTGGCGGGCATATGCGAGTCGTCATCCGAGAAATAGTGGTGGTCATCCAGAAGCACACCCTTCTGCTCTGTTTCGGGCTCGGAAAGCATCTCATCTTCCATTTCAATTTCTTCCGGTGCCACGATAGCCATGTCGTCCTGCTCAGCAGTTGGTGTGTCCAAGACCTGGATCGACTCGTTGTCGTCGATGTTCATCGCGTCGTCCCGCTTAGTGCGGCCCGTGGGAAGTGGTGCTGCGGTGATCGAATCGATTTGGAAATCACCCCAGCCAGGGATATGTGCGATACGGTCTGACTTCAGGCCCTTTCCACGAACAACTCCAGTAACCACGACATTGTCAACCACATCCGCAGCGGTCTCGGGCCACTGGACGTTCTCGATGAGCATCCAGCTGCGTTCATCACGCCAGCGGATTCCCTTGGGTGTCGCAGTGCAGAGAGATCGAATGACGTTGGAACACTCCTGTCTCGAATCCAAAGAGAGGACCTTGTCGATGGAGGGAAAGAAATGATTCATGAACGACTTGAGAGAAGATACCACCTGCGGGCGTTTCTTGGCCGGGTTGACCTTGTCGAGGCCCTGAACCACAGTCACCACGTTGGAAATACCCTGACCCTCAATCGATCGCAGCAGCAACTCTCCCTGCTCCTCAACCTCAACTTCGGCCGACAGCACCAGAATCACGAAATCCGCCATCCGCGCAACATCCATGGCATTCATCAAATCAAACTTGGCGGGAATATACTGCAGGTTCTGCCGGAACCGATCAACCCGCACGCGAGAAAGCTGGTCCCCCGAAACATCGCTAGAAACGTCGACGCTCTCGTTCAATGCGCGGATCGTCGTAGCGACATCGATATCAACGGAAAGCGGGACCACGGCGACCTGGCGGGGGGCTCCATTCTGGCCGTTGAAGATATTCGTTGTCTGCGTCTTTTCCTGGTGTTTCGTCTGTTGTTTCTGGCGAGCTTGGTTTCGTCGGTCGAGTTTGGACATGAGCTGCTGATGGGGGGTCTTGCGGGCACCCCGCTCAACTTTGCCTGTACATAGTACATTATCAGTTTGTTTCCTTTTGATTCATTTAGGAAGAAGAATGGAGCGCACCCTTGTCCTGGTCCTTTAGGGCACTCTTAGACGCATGTCTGCTCTTGTAAGGCTTGTTGGAGGTCTTGGTAGTGGACCGGTGGTGATGCACCTGGGTCGCCATATTGGCACCACTGGACCCTTTGAAGCGAAAGGGGATTGAGGCCAGTTTGACTGCTTTGCAAAAAATAATAGGCAATTAAACCTATCAAGCAAACTAGACGTGCTGTGGCAGATAATGCTCTAGACGTTGTATCGAGGAGGGAAGAAAAAAAAAGTTGGTGGGCAAGCGAGTGGATTTCTTGGCATGAATTTTGCGGACCCGCAAAAAAGTCCGCTCATCTTTTCATCTTCTCCGTCCCAGCTCTACTACCATCTTACCTTCTATTCTAAATTTGACACCGTTATAACTGATAATTGACAGCATGGCTGACGCAAAAGCTCTCACGCCGGCCGAAACCCGCGAAGAAAAGAAACGCCTCGCCGAAGCGCAAAAATCCTACGGCCGCGGCAAAGCAGTCCAAACCCGAACAATCAAGAACCAAAAGCTTAAGCGCAACCTCAAAGCCGTCGAAGACAAAGTCAAGGATGCGACCCTAAAGGCCAAGGATGCAGAGATCCTGCTGGAACATGAAGCGGGTTTCCTCGAGCCCGAGGGAGAGCTGGAGAGGACGTACAAGGTTCGCCAAGACGATATCCGGGAGAATGTTGGAATTGAGACGGCGAAGAAGGGTTTTGAGTTGAAGTTGGAGGACCTTGGTCCGTATCGCGCGGATTATTCTCGCAATGGGCGCGACTTGCTGCTAGCTGGGAGGAAAGGGCATGTTGCGACGATGGATTGGCGGAATGGCAGGTTGGGATGCGAGTTGCAGTTGAATGAAACTGTTCGCGATGCGAAATGGCTTCATAATAATCAGTACTTTGCCGTCGCGCAAAAGAGGAACGTATACATTTACGATCACAAGGGTGTTGAGCTGCACTGTCTCAACAAGCATCTCGAACCGCTGTTCTTGGAATTCCTTCCCTACCACTTTCTTCTTGCAAGCGCGGTAAGTCTCGATACGCCTCTATGCCACACACCAGCATACTAATGTAACCAGCAAATGAGCGGCTTCCTCAAATACACCGACACATCCACCGGCCAAATGGTCGCAGAACTACCCACCCGCCTAGGCAGTCCAACAGCCCTCGCCCAAAACCCCCACAACGCAATCCTCCACCTCGGTCACCAAAACGGAACCGTAACCCTCTGGTCTCCCAACTCCCAAACCGCCCTCGTCAAAGCCCTCGTCCACCGCGGTCCTGTCCGCTCCATCGCAATGGACCGCCAAGGCAGATACATGGTGTCAACAGGCCAGGACCAAAAAATGAACGTCTGGGACGTCCGCATGTTCCGCGAAGTCCACTCCTACTCCTGCTACCAACCGGGCTCCTCTGTCGCCATCAGCGACCGCGGCCTCACAGCCGTCGGCTGGGGTACACAGGTCAGCGTCTGGCGGGGCCTCTTCGACGCCGCGGAGGCAGACCAGGGCAAGGTGCAAAGCCCCTACATGGCCTGGGGCGGTGACGGCCAACGAATCGAGAACATGCGCTGGTGCCCCTACGAAGACGTCCTGGGAGTCACGCACGACAAGGGCTTCGCTTCGCTCCTCGTCCCGGGAGCCGGAGAACCCAACTTCGACGCCCTCGAGGCAAACCCCTACGAAAACACGCACCAGCGCCAGGAAGCCGAAGTCCACGCACTTCTCAACAAGCTCCAACCAGATATGATCTCGCTCGATCCCAGCTTCATTGGAAAACTCGACACCGTCAGCAACAAAAAGAACCAGGAGGAGCGGCAGGCGCGGGACCCGGATTACAAGGCTCCCGATCCCATGGAGAAAATCAAGAACAGGGGGCGAGGCAGGAACAGTGCGCTGCGGAAGTACCTGCGCAAAAAGGGGCGGAGCAATGTCATCGACGAGCGGAGGCTCAAGGCGGAGCAGTTGCGGAAGGAACATGCTGCGAGGCACAAGGACAAGGTGCGCGCGGAGAGGGAGGAGTTGGGGCCTGCGTTGGGGAGGTTTGCGAAGAGGGAGCTGTAGTCTTCTTGTACAGGCTTTGTTTTTGTGTTATTCATTGTTTGCTCCATCTAACAAGACGCGGAGTAAACCAGATACCCTATTCGAGAGATGTCTGTCATATGACGAAAAGTTCTGCATATTCGGCGTTGGACTAGTTTGCTAATGGTAGCCATAGATTTGTATACACATTGAACCAATTCAATAACATACTCCAAAGCTCCCCCCCTATACCCTAAACAAAGAGTCTACTCATCAACGCTCCCCGACCCCCTCGGCGCCCCCTCCTTCCACCTCGCCAAACTAACCTCATACGCACCACTCCCCTTCCACGCACTCAGAATCAAATCCACAATAGCCCCCATTCCCTTCCCATTCTTCACTTCCGCAAAAACCGTCGGGCCCCCCTCCCTCATCTTCGCCGCATCCCGCTCCATAACAGAAAGATCGGCCCCCACAATCTCCGCCAAATCAATCTTATTCACAACCAGCAGATCACTCCCCGTGATTCCCGGGCCGCCCTTCCGCGGAACCTTATCACCACCAGCAACATCGATAACATAGATGATGAAATCGGCAAGTTCGCGGGAGTAATTCGCCGCGAGGTTATCCCCGCCAGATTCGATGAGCAGCAGGTCTGTGGAGAATTGCTTTTGGAGGGACTGCAAGGCGAGCAGGTTCGCGGAGATGTCCTCGCGGACGGCGGCGTGTGGGCAGCCGCCTGTTTCGATTGCGCGGATGCGGCTGGGGGGGAGGGCTTTGTGGCGGGTTAGGAATTCAGCGTCTTCTCTGTTTCCTGCATTAGCAGCCATGTATTGAAACACGGGATGGTTGAGATTGGGGTCAATGGGAGGGGGTACCTGGTGAAGATATCATTCGTGACAGCGGCAATGTTATACTCGTCGCGCAGGGCACGGCTGAGTGCGAGCATCAGGGCTGTTTTGCCTGATCCGACGGGTCTGCTTTGCGTTAGCTATACCTCCACTCGCAATCACACTCAATCAATGGTGAAGAAACGATGACACACCCTCCAATACCGATGGTAAACGCTCTATCCTTCCAGTCCCGGTCCTCGATCAGCGGCATCTCGCGGTTGACGTACGAGCCGGGGCCGTCCAGGATGTCGTGCGAGTGGCCGTGGCCGTTGAAAGGGTCATCGTGGTCGTGAGAGTGGGAGACCCCGTTGTCGTGGGAGTGGGACATTTTCATGGGTTTGTTGGAAATGCAATTGATTGTTTTAGGAAGTGTGAAGAGAGTGAAGAGAGAAAAAATAGTGAGGGGATGCGGGGCCTATATCGGTGATGCCGTTCGCGGCGGAGACTGCCGGGTCAGCTGTCAAGATACTACTGCCGATGCTACAATCACATTCAGAAATTTAGCATGTATGATGTATGTGTCTGAAATGAAATGAGGACCACTAGTATATTACTGGAAATTGTCTATCATAACAAGTGTAAGAATTGTCCAAAATACAGTATGGCGTGAAGGCCGACTCGGCCAAATGCATGGCCGAGAGTATATATAGCCGGTATATAATGGCCGGTATCAAGCCTCTTGAATTCGTAAAAGACAAACCAATCCCGGATATACAGTAGTAAACAATTATGATCTTCGCAGTGACAAGCAATGCTGTCCACGCCGTTCCAAAACATGACGCAGTGAATTATTTCCAGACATTCAATCAATCCCAACGCCAGAGTCTGTCGCCAATTGTAAAAACAGGATATCAAAGCAGTAAAGCCAAAAGAGCCAAGAAATGGAGACCTCCAATATGTCCAATCGGCGGAGAAATCACAAACAACAAGTAGAGAAAACCCAAACGTGAATCAAAAAGATTAAACATAGCCTCGCACTGGTATCCAATGGTACGCCAGTTCCACGCCTCTTCAACTGAAATATGACATCGCAAATAAATGGAGATGCGAAAATGTAAAATAGAGGGGCAAGAGAAAAAAAAGAGAGAAAAAGGACCAACTGTAAAGACTATGCGCCGCCTTTTTGCTTTTTGGTCACTCGAGGACTGGCCTTCACCTTGGCTCCTCCTTGAGGACCAGTCCCGTTGACCTCGGGTGCACCCCCAGAATCATCTCCCTCCACCTTGATTGTACTTTGTCGCCGCCGTTTGTTGCTCACGTTGGGACTTGCGCTGGCGCTGTGTGCGTTGGGCTGAACCTGCCCTTGTGGGACCATGCCAGGTGCGGCCAAGTGACTAGGAGCTGGGCTGGCGTGTGTCGATCCGGTAATGTGCGGCGAGCCTTGCGCACCCGGTAACCCTAGAGGATGCATTCCCGGCGATGCAAATTGCGCCGGTCCGTTCATTGGAGGTCCTCGTGGGGGCTGCCCGGGTTGTAATGCTGGGTTCATGGGCGCTGGCATAAAGCCCATGTTAGGAGTCTGTTGAGTTTGAAGGGTATTGACAAGATTCCGTAGTGACTCCGTAGCAGACATCTGAGGATTCTGTTGGGAGTGGTGAAATAACATTTGCATTTGGGAGATGGTCTCAGCGACCTGCATGAGTGGTCAACGGTTTGCTCGGCTATGCATTGACGAGGGCACTCACCTCCAGGAAACTCAATACTGCAATCGGAACCCCATGATCTGTCACCATCGACTCAGGCAAGGTAAAAGAAGGCGTATTTGCTTGCTTTTGCTGGCCGCGTTTGCCCGTGTTCTTGGACACCTTGGGGCTTTGCTTCTGCAGCTCAGCCTGCTCCAATGCCTGCAACTGAGGTCGAGGAAGATATTCCGTATGATTCATGACGACAATGTCCAGCATTTCGATTTTATGGTTGGCGTCAAAGTATGCACGTAACCGCCCGTTTGTGAACAACTAGTGGAAATATCAGTTAAGGGTGATCGCCCTGCCATGCGAACGCGAATACGAACCTGTGAATCGTTCGTGAACCAGTAAATGAACGAAGTCTTTGCGCTTTCCACAATATGGCCACCGGTCGGAGATGCAGTCTCCCGCACACCCTCGACAAGCATCTGAATATGACGGATACCGCTGTTGAATTGCGTCAGGTAGTAGCGTGCTAGTGCGGGAGTCGAAATTTCGAATTGCTTGGAACCGGATTGACGGTTGTAAACACCCTGTCGCAAAACGCCCACGGGAGAATAGAACCGGTCAACAAATTCTTGCCAATACAGCAGGTCATGAGCTTCATCGCGACTCTGTTCCAAGTTAGCAATGATTCTCTTTCATATTATTCAACCTCTCCGTCGACGCGACATACCCTGAAGTTACTCAATTGCTCTGCGAAGGCGTTAAGGTATAAAGTCGTCGCGCTCTTCATGCCCATACGCTGCTGCAACATAATATTCTGCTGCTGCTGCTGCTGCTGCTGCTGCTGCTGCGCTTTGAGCTGAGCCTCCTGTGCCGTCATGGCCGGCGTGGGTTGCGCGCCCTGTTGGAGGCCTTGTGGACCTTGTTGAGGATGCGGTTGCGGCTGTGGCTGCGGAGTATGTTGCGGTTGCTGCATCGGTTGCTGGGATTGTGGAAGTTGCTGAGGTGGGGGGTTTGGAGTCGGCTGTGGCTGGGAGGTTGCCACCTGTGGTGCCGGGGGTTGAGACGGAGGTTGAGGCGGATTCGACTGCGGCGTGCTGCTCCCTTGGTGAGGAGCCGGGCCTGGTTGCGGTTGAGGGGTGACGCTCTGGGCTTCGTGGATATTTTGAGATTGTGCTGCGGCACGTTGCTGAGGTGTAGGCTGGCCGGGCTGTCCAGCATTTCCCGTCTGCTGAACTTGCGTTTGCTGTGCCTGTTGAGCTTGCAGGGCGATAAGTTGCTGCTGCTGCGGTGTCTGCATCTGAGGCTGTCCGTGGGGCAGCTGCTGAAGGTGCATCTGTTGAAGGACCGGTCGCATCGCGGGATTTCCTTGCATGGCCGCCATTTGAGCCGTGTTCAAGCCTTGCGTGCCATTGGGTAACGAAACGGGGAGGGCTCCATGCTGCTGCTGCTGCTGTTGCTGCTGTTGCTGCTGCTGCTGCTGTTGCTGTTGCTGTTGCTGCTGGTGAAGGATCATTCTTTGCCGGAGCAGTTGCTGCTGTTGGTGTTGTTGCAGTAATTGGGGGTTGTTCGCGACTATAGAGGTTAGAACGGATCTGATTAGTCTGCAGTCACATAACCCGAAAAAGAAGAAAAATCGGTTCACCTACAGTTCTGCGGGAATTGATGCTGGAAGAGATGCGCTTGAGTCGGACCCAAGTGGGAGAGAGCATGAGCATTGGGCACAGGACCCCCAGGACCAGCCGTCCCAGCACCTGGAGGCATGGCGCCCATCATCGGGCCAGCCTGACTGACTTGGGGCCCACCGGGAGCCGACACACCAGGGTGTACCTGTTGGACCATACCAGCGCCGGGGTGAATAGCATTTGGATGTTGAGCGTGGGCCATCGGATGACCAGGAGGCAGACCAGGATGTTGTTGCATGCCTTGATGGGCAGCGAATGACTGCGCCATCATCATTGCTGGGTTACGAAGTCACCGAGCACGGGGACCCGCGCGAGAAGGATAAATAAATAAAACACGAGGGAGAGAGGAGAAAAAGCAAAGAGTCAAAAATAGTGTAGGAATAGCGGATATCGGGGTATAGAAAAGAGATCTAGAGGGCGTCTGTCTTGCGGACGATCGAAAGCGCGCCTGACGTGGAGGAAGACAGAGAACGAACAACAGGGCCGCTTTTAGCGTCGGGGCGGAGGCCAAGAGCACCCACGGAAATCGGCGTCGATATCGGAGGATTGACAGTAGTGCAGCAATTTTCTCTCACTCTCTCTCCCCAGATAGCTATATAAGCACCAGATAATTCGGAAGAGATTTTCTTGGGTCTTCCGTAGAAGAAAAAAAAGAGATCGCGGCGGGTAGCTGGCGGTGGTACTGGTAGCGGTAGCGGTATCGGTAGTGGGTGGAGGAGAGTCGAGTGGGAAACAATTCCAACGAGGCGAAAGATAGAGATAATGGGATATATTGACACACACAAACACAGAGAATGGACCAGTCTAAGCGCTATGGAGAGTTTCGTTTGGTCGCGCGTAAGGAGGCAAAGGGTGCAATAGAGACGAGAAAGAGAGATAGAGATGATGCTGTCTGTCTGGCGTCTTCTTCGGCCACCAAAAAGGAGAAGCAGATACTAGAGATGATACTGTACAGAAAACGGAGATCTGGATCAGCACCAGCAGGATTCGGCAATGGTGCAGTTCATGGCGCGATCGAGAAATCTTTTCTTTTCTTTTCTCTCTCTCAGCCTCTCTTTCTGACTCTCTCTTTGCCTTTTTCTTCGTTTGAGGCGCTTAACTGCTTCCCTGCCACTCCGGCGCCTGCTCGACACTAGCCTCTTTGGGAAGGTAGATCACGTGTATACGGATTAATGTTACTGCGGCGGATTTGGTCTGCTACATATATATATTTTTTCTTTTCCCTTCTGGCGATTTTCTTTTTCGTTCTCTCTTCTCCCATCATCATCCGTCATTTTCCTCTCACCACCTCCAGTCTTCTTGGAATAGTAGATTAACTATGTTCATCTCCTGATCTTACAGCTGGTCTGTTCGACGGCATGTCAGGATGTGATATTATTCTCCACAGCAACTGATCTATCTACACCACTGCTCGTTTTGTCTTCTGATACTGATGATCAGACCACACTCACTTGACAGGTCAATTTGACCCCGAATCTTCATAAGGTTGGTGCATCTTTATCTGTTTCTGCAATTGTTCTGTCGCTCCATGTTCGAAGATGACAACCCTTTTCTTCTTCTTTACCACTCTGGAATCGCCCATGAAGAGAGAATTCGGACCTTCCTTTCCCGGTTGGTCTGCTACTTGCCAGTATATTTTGTCTGAGAACTTTCTATTGCTTTTGTTGCTTTCAGTCGTTTTGATGGACTGTTGCTAACAATGTCTCCAGTATAGGAATTGACTTTCGTATACCCGTCGTCGATAGTATATTAAGATAGACTACATGGAATTGAATGGATGAAGAATGCAATACACTTTCCTCGAACGTCAATGGTACTCGCATACTGTAGAATTTTCATTGTATACAAAGGGTAGGCTGGTTGGAGCCCGCCTCAGTCGTGACTAGGAATGATCTCATACAAGCTCATTCCTCGAAAAGAAAATCCTTGCTGACCACCACCTGATCGAATTCGCCCTTTACCAATCCTTGATTTCATCAAGGAGTTCCAGCTCTTTCCTAGGAAAAGAAATTCAGCAAATGGAACCCTCCAACGGTATCAAGCACCTTCATAAATCCCCTTATATCTCTCGACGCTATTGTAAAAACGTGTATCAGCCATAAGAACGCTTGCAAAGACAAACCGGGACTTACCAATCTCTAATCTTAGCACGCCGTATATGTGCACAAACGGCCCAAGTTCCCTCGCATGATGTCTATCCTCGAACATAATCGCATCTGCCTCCGCATGTCCACCATGCAAACTGATCAGACTCTTCATCAGGGATTAGGTCCCCACCCCCAAAGTTATTTCAACGTCCGATGGAATGATAAAGTCGCGCCAAACGCTGCACAAATGCGTTGTGAAACATCTTTCTCTAATGTCCAGGTAGGGTTTGCTGAGCGTTTCGAGGCGCGAGACCCGGGCGTTTCGGGCGTCGAGTATGGAACCGAGTCCGTCTAGGCGCTTTTGCATTGTTTGGGGTGTGGTTATGAGGATTTCGGTTCCTCCATTTGGAGCATGTTGTTGTGCTCTGATGATCTTTATTGTTGCTGGGCGCTGTTCGTTTAACAATGGCGTTCCCAGTCTCAAAGCTCAATTTGATGACTGGCGTAAGTATCAGCTAAAGCTGGTACCGTGGAACGAATGGCACTATGTCACTTGTTGAGGCTAAAGATAATGAAGTAACAAAGGTTGAGACAATAGAAGAAGAGATGAAAGTGGATTGTACGCATTGTACGCTGCTCTGAGTTTGTCCCATCACTGCTTCGCTTGGACCCTAGGATGGCTTCAACTAGCAGTCAAATTCCTTTGTTTCTTTGAGAGACTTATCATGCTGGAATCAATGATGTCTCAGAGCATACACTGAAGGAAGAAGACATCTTGACAAGTAGTGTTCAGATGGAACTAGTACTCCGTAGTTAGGGTACGATTCAAGAGTCCTCTGAGCACGAACATTAGCACTTAGCAGCCGGTCTTTAGAGATTCCCAACGACTTTCGATTGGAAACATCACTATATTTTCAACATTCAGTACTCTGTATACGCAGCTGATAGGGAAAAAGCCCATACGAGGTCGCAGACCCAAACCTGATCTGCTGACAAATCAATCACGTGCAAGACCTCGCCCGCCGCCCGAAAGGGAAACCCAGCAGAGCAAAAAAGACAGAACATTGCGTACGACCACGATTCCTCGTCCCCTCCAAACCAGCTGATGCAGACGCTCGCTACATACAGCATCAGCAGCTCGTGAGATTTCTTAAATTCCGGTGGCCGCGCTCGTCCCGGATGTACTCGTCAATGCATCAAGGCAAGTTGCTTTCGTCACTTGCCCGTGTCCGTCCATGTCGATTTATCGCTCGTCGTCGCTATCCCGCCGTCCTCGCATCCTGTTCTCCTGCGCGTCGATTTCATATCTCGAGAAAATATTTGTCTTCAACGCCGTCGGATCCGACTGGTGGGCAGAATCCGGTGCCGGAAAACATTGCCAACGACATTTCGACGCCGAACGGGTTTCCCGAGGGTAGTAGTGAGACCTCGCACACTGCGACACCGCCTACAGATGTTTCGGGGAAGAAGGAGCTTGGGCCTTATGGCTCGGGGATACGCAGGGCGCTGAGGAATCGGAAGCCGGGCAAGGAATGGACGCCGCCGGCAGCTGTAATTCCCGACTGGTTTCATGAGCGGAATACGGTTATTCACAAGGGTGATGGGCAGACTGGGATTCAGACGCCGCAACAGGTCGTTATAGACAAAACGAGCACTGAGAAACAGGCGGGGGAGACACAGAAGAAAGCGCAGGGTGGTGACGGAGGAGGCCAGCCCGGAGCTGATGAGCCTTCGTCGGAAAACCGCTATGCTCTGTCGGAGCCATTATGGGAAGAATTGTGTGCGTCTGCTAGGGCAGGAATACGGCTTCCGCCTGCAAAGTATGCAAAGGAACCTTCTGCGAAGAAGACGCATTTGGTTCTCCACTACCCCGGTAACGATGGGATTGTCTTCCTAGATGCGGTGGTTAAACTGCTAGCGCAGGAGCTGGGTACGGATTTGGTGACGCTTAACGCTCAGGATATTGCTCAGCTGTGCAGTGAGCAGGATTTGGCTGACAGCGGCGTGACCTCGCCGATTAGATCACTTGGGTATGAAGTATATCGTCCGTCGCTTTCTGAGGCTTGGCAGGAGGATGGCGATGCCGATGATTCAGATATGATGGAGAGTTCCGGCCCTTCGTCTAATTTTAGATCCAGCTCAGGGGTTCCGAAATTTATCACCATCGAGAGCTCGAAAGACGCTGGCGATATCCCGCTGCCGAATTGGCTCGGCTTGAAGTCCCTGGTGGCTTCGATTAGCGGCCCCGCGGACGCTTCCGGTGCGTCTGGAGTACAACCAAGTGGCGACCGGGTGGAAGGCAGGCGGCTGCGGCTTCTCCATGAACTTCTTTCCTCGTCTTCTGACAAACCAGCGCAAAAACCATCTGAATCGACAGCACCGGCGGAAGACTTTCCTGAAGCCCCCAAGCAGGAACCATCTCGCGATATCATCGTGCAGGTTCAGGACTACGGCGAAATTCAGGGCACCCGGGAAGGTTCCCGATTTGTATCCCTACTGCAACAGGTCATTCAGGAGCGGCGAAAAGCCGGATCGCGCGTGTTGCTGGTTGGTACAGCAGCCCAGGATGTTGGTCCTGACTCGCATGATGCATCAAGACTCATGCAAAATGCGTTCGATGACCACTTTTCCCAAATGCTCGTTATCACACCGGCCACGAGCTCGCAAGAGGTTGAAAAGACCTTTACGCAAGACCGAAAGCGACGAACATTGGATATCAATATTCGGCATATGCAAGATATGCTTCGGACACGACTTCATGAACAAGCATCCGCTACCAAAGACAACATTTTCAACACTCGTGCGTGGCCGTTAGATCCCACAATGATTAAGGACACCGGACTTGAGGAGCGGTATTGGTCGTATGGCCAAATACACTGGGCTGCCACGCTCGCGCTGGGAAGTGTCAAAGGGGAGGAGGCATTTGGTTTTGACCATATCCAAAGAGGATTAGAGATGATGCAGAGAACAGATCGTATCAAGAACACGTGGTTGCAGGAACGGTCACCCAAGACGAAGACTTCAGACTCCAGTAACGACAGAGAAAAGTTATTAGCGTCATTACGCAAGACCTGCAATACTCATGAGAAGAAACTACTAAACGGCGTTGTGGATGCAAAAAACATCCGCACAACTTTCTCGGATGTTCACGTCCAGCCCGAGGCGATCGATGCCTTGAAGACCCTCACCTCGCTCTCCCTCATCCGCCCTGAAGCGTTCACATATGGTGTCTTGTCGACAGACAAGATTCCCGGTTTACTATTATACGGGCCACCCGGAACCGGTAAAACCCTCCTGGCCAAGGCCGTGGCCCGCGAAAGTGGCGCCACGGTCCTCGAGGTCAGCGGATCCGACATCTACGATATGTACGTCGGGGAAGGAGAAAAGAATGTCAAAGCCATCTTCACATTAGCCAAAAAGCTAAGCCCGTGCGTGGTATTCATCGACGAAGCAGACGCCATCTTCTGCTCCCGTACCGGCTCCAGCAGCCGCACCTCGCATCGCGAACTCATCAACCAGTTCCTCCGCGAGTGGGACGGAATGAACGATCTCTCAGCTTTCATTATGGTCGCTACCAACAGACCTTTCGACTTGGATGATGCAGTCCTCCGCCGTCTCCCGCGACGACTCCTCGTCGACCTCCCTACAGAACAAGACCGTCTGGCCATCCTCAAGATTCACCTCAAGGACGAAACCCTAGACCCAACAGTGGACCTCGCCGAACTCGCCCGTCGAACACCCCTTTACTCCGGCTCCGACCTCAAAAACCTGTCCGTATCCGCAGCCTTGGCCTGTGTCCGGGAAGAAAACGACGCAGCAGCGCAGCACCAGGGTCCAGAGCCTTATCAGTATCCTGCCCGCCGAACACTCACCTGGACGCACTTCGAACGCGGTATGGAAGAAATCAGCGCATCAATCAGCGAAGACATGTCATCGCTCTCTGCGATCCGGAAATTCGACGAACAATACGGAGACCGCAAAGGCCGGCGCAAGAAGAGTCCCGGATGGGGATTCATGCCTGCGAGCAGTGACGAAGGAGGGACTGATACGGTGCGTGTACGGACTTAGAATGATTTTTTCTTATTTCTCTTTGGAACGGGTCTCTTTTGTAGCTTGGGATATGGACCGACATCAAAACTTCTTGTTTCCTTTTTATTTTTTTTCCACCCCTCTTTATTGTGTAATATACGACATGACCGAACTTGATGCACTGCGATATATGTACGAATAGTTAAAACATAGAAATTAAGCTATATATAGTTACCCTACTTCAACCGTACTAGGGGCAAACATCTACAATTCGGGACTGCGCGGGGCGGAATCCCGCGGTATATCGCCTGACACAATTTTCTCCGTTTGTCATTCCTCCGCCACTGTCGCCTTTGTCTTACTCCCCTCTCTCTCTTTTTTCTATCAGAGTACCATGGCCTAGTCACGAGGAGCACACAGTGAATACCCCGAAAGGAAAATATCATTAGTCGCATACTGTTCCAAACCGAGAACGAGTCCACCTCCGCTATCTTTATTTGACATCACCCATCGGAAACCCTTCCCTTCAATCCACCCAGTATAACTATACCCCCCAAAAAGGAAAGAAACGAAATGGCAACTCCCGAAACCCGCGACGCCGCGATCCGCGAAGCAAAGCGCTACATCCGCGACATCGTCCGCAATGACTGGTGCTTCGAGCCCTCGACGTCAACTACAGGCCCGCGCTTCCAAACCGCCTGGCCGATCTCCGAGCGCGAGGTACAAGAATGGCGGCCGCGCGATTACGAGGACTCGTGTTCTGAGTTCGAGCCAGACAGTGATGATGGCGATGCGGAGCTGGAGAGGGAGAGGGGAAGTTCGGGGTCTGGGCCGGAGGAACAGAGGAGAAGATGGAGGAGGGCGGTGGAGGAGGAAATGCGGTGGAACGAGGGGTTAAGGATTTGGATGGAGAGGAGGGATGCGTGGTCGGGGGCTAGGACGAAGAGAGAGATTAGCGAGAGGGAGGAGAGTTTACGGGTTGGTGGTGCTGCTGGTGCTGGTGTTGCGGATGGGGATAAAGCTGCTACAGGTGTCATTGATGCGACAGAAGCTGACGGCTCTGCGCTGGCTGCGAAGACGGAGGAGTCGCTTACTATCACTGGGAGTGATCCGCAAGAAGACAAACCGCAACAACCCGCCGAGTCGAATATCACAGAATCCGATCCTCTACCAGAAGGCGACCACCAGCACCACGAAATCTCCTCCCCAGTCTCTTCCTCGTCATCCTACTCCATCGCTGATGAACCGTACATCCCCATCATCCCCTCCATTCTCTCCGAAACAAACCCCATCCGCGCCTCCATCACACCAAGCATGTACCCTTCCATCTACAGTAAAGTCATCGTGCAATCCCTCACCCCGACAGTTCCCATAAACCTCGCCGACGTGACAAAAGCCATGGTACAAGGCTGGAAAGCAGACGGGCAGTGGCCGCCGAGACCCGCTACTACCAATGTCGTCCTGCAGGATGACGCGACGGTAAAGAAGAAAGATGATGGCGCGGAGAAAGAGCCAAAGAAGAAAGGGGGCGTTGCGAGTGCTGTGCGCAAGGTACTGCATTTCTCAGGGTTCCACCCGCATCATCATCCGTTCCATCGGAGGGGGTCAAGTCATGGAAGCGGACATCATCACGAACATGGGGGGAATCCCGGGAGTCCGGGGCCGTCGAATGAGGGGAGATGATCTTTGATGATATGATATGATATGAGAGCTATAAAAAAGGAGAAAAGAAAAGAAGGGGGTCTATGATGTGCAAAAAATGAGTCACGACTTTGGATTTATATTGGTTTGAGCTATACGCAGACTAGTTATTGTGATTTGATGACAGTCAAAATGATTCTGATGACGTTTGGAGATATGTTTGGTTTTTACTGGCATTGGTACATCATACTATTATAATAGTATGTAATTCATTCCGATCCTTCTGGGCTTCCCTCGGTGGAGGGTGGAACAGCAGCCGAACATTGGCATTGATCAATGTTCACTATAGGACATTGCATCTACCATTGTTTATCCTTTTATCATGATTTCTTCCGAAATCCGCCGTTTGTGGCATGATCTCGTGTTCTGGCGGGGTGCAATCATATAGTCATTCTTGTATAATCCTGCCGGGATATATAACCGGCAGACACTACAGTGCAGTTAACTACACAACACAATCACAACCCACCATCATGGACCACCCAATACACCCGCCCCGGAAAATCCTCCTCATCGTGACAACAGGAGGATTTACCCACGCAGCCCCCGTGCTCGAAATCGGCAGAGCGCTAGCATCGCGCGGCCACACTATCGAATTCGCAACCCTAGAGGGCCAGGAGGACTGGATCAGGGACAAGGGAAAATATGACTTCGTCACAAAAGTATATCTCCTAGGGCCCGGCCCAACAGACGAGCAACTAGAAGCGCACTACCGCCGCTCACAAGCTTGGGATATCTCCAAGGGACTCGGGACATCGATGGAATCCAAGTACTTGCTTGATTCGTTCTGGCCGCAGACTTACCATGGTCTCAAGAGGATGATGGATAATCCAATGACTAGGCCTAGTATGATGATCGCGGATTTCTTCGTCGACGCTGTCAAGGACATCCATGTCGAGTACCAGTTGCCCATTGCTATGGTGTGGCCCAACATGCCTTTTTTCATGCTACCCTGCCCCTACATCCCTGGCCAGCCGGGTTTTCAGCTTGAAGGTACGCTTACCTCCGAGACGGCGTCTATGTGGCAACGCATCAAGAACGAGTTGGTTGTGGCGACTGGGCTAGGGGCTATATTGAAGTGGATAAACTGGACGAAGCGGATGCGTTGGGCCAACGGTGTTTATAATCCTCCGCATCGTCCTGAGAAGCCGGATTATCTGGTCTTGGTGAATTCGTTCTTTGGGCTTGAAATTCCGCGCGATTTGCCGCCTACGTGTGCGCCGGTGGGACCGCTTCTGAGCCCTACGTTTACCCCGTTGAATGAGAGTTATCAGGCATTTTTGGATACACACCAGTCGGTCCTGTATATCTCGCTGGGAACGCATGTTATTGTGTCTCATCAGGATGCTGTCAAGATTGTGAATGGGGTCGTGCGTCTTGTGCAAGAGCAGCTGATCGACGGAATCATCTGGGCTATTGGCAAGGACAGCCGGCAAGATCTTGATCAGAACCATGAATTCCAAATCAATAACAACACCATCCAATTGAGTGAACTGATGAGTAACAAGCACCCCGACTGGCTCTTCCCCTTCTTCGCCCCCCAACGTGCAATCCTAGACCACAACTCCACCAAACTCTACTTCACCCACGGCGGCGGCTCCAGCGCCAACGAAGCCCTTTACTACGGAAAACCTTGTATCTCCATGGGCTTCTTTTTTGATCAGATCGCAAACACTACCCGGCTAGTAGCATCTGGTGTCGCGGAACCACTCAACAAGTTCCATTTTACTTCTGACGAGTTGTACACCAAGGCAAAACAGATCCTCCAGTCCGACGGCGACGGGCACTACCAGCGCAACGTCCTACGCATGAAACGCATCGCACGCGTTGCCGCGAGACGCAAGGAGTCCGCAGCAGACCTGATCGAAGAACTCATGTACGATAACGAGTTGCGCTTCGATTATGACGGAAAGGAATTGCGGCCTATGCATCTACAGACTGCTGATATGCGCATGCCGGCGTACAAGGCTAAAAATTGGGATTTGTATGCGGTTAGTGCGCTGGGAGGGTTGGCCTTTGTGGGCGCGATGTGGTATGCGGGACGTTTGGCTTGGATGTCTCGCGCAAGTGTTCTGGAGGAGTTAAGAAGTGTTTTCATCTAGCTTTTCTCAAAACAGGGTTACTTCTGATATCCGTAGACTGAGCCCTAAGTATTCCTTTTGCTGTTGTTTTTTGTTGTCCTTCGAATTGTAACTGGGATATCAATTACTATCAATATATTATATACAACCAAAATACTATTTTAGTTGCAAATGATTGCTAGTTAAAGTGGGGAATATCTATAGATCACCACATTGTCATCCTCCAAATACAATATCACGTGGAAACAGCCCTCAAGATATACGTCAACAACTCACCTATTCAATCGACTCCAACATCTAACGCTTGACATCAAAATGGACAGCATCATAAATGGCAGGCAACAGCAATGGCGAAGAGAGCCCGGTAGACGCTTGTTCCGGCATGGTACGCTTGCAGGCAGAGTTGACCGACAATATCGAGTCCCGAGATGCCGAAAGCCTTTCCCATCTATGTCTCACTCTCGAGAATGACCATGTACAAGGTGGGACACTGAGAGAGGAGATCGAGCAGCGCTATGGATTTATAGGCCTGGAGGTCCTGGCGGCTGCTGAGAATCCTAGTCAGCACTACTTTAGCCGTATGTTTTCCTCTACATTTGGCTTGATCGATATGGTTCATGGAGGTACTGACTGACGGTGCACAGAGAAGGGATTCGTGGCTACATAGCCTGAATACATCGAGTGCCTCTACGGCTCAATGACAACAGCGAACCTCGTCACCCTCAAGGCCGCTCTGGGTTGGTTAGTTATGCACAGAAAGACCCCCGTTGCCAACCAGATGAGCGTATCATGGGGAGCATGGGCAAAAGACAACTTTATTCTCCTGTCCTTGATTCCCATGAACGGCTGCGGAGCTGCTGGTGGAAGATGCTTGACTCTGGAATCGTGGCTTCATTTGTTGGACTTGATGACCGTGAGAGTTTTCATGACTGTTCTAATGATGATGGTAACGACCTCGAAATTTCTGAACTTTATGATGATTTGAATTTTTTGATACCGCAGCGGCGACTTCTCAAGATGACACCCGATGTGATGTCTTTGCTAGCTGGGGTGAGTCGTCCTGTGCAGGTCGGACAGGGCTATATTTTGTGCGGTCCTTATTTGGCTATGGCTATGGTTCCTATTACAAAACAAGTCGATAGGTCTATTCTCTGGCATTATGAGAGCAAATAAGCTCAGGGCTCTGAGCTGGGCATCAATGAATTGGAAAGTATTAGAGGCGAGTGATACGAGACGTTTGACTTAGACTTCCTCATAAAGGCATCAGCGCACATAGGCTGGAGTAGGGAAGGCAAGCTCCTTCTTGGTACTACTCAGCATATCCACAATACCACATGGGCACCGACAGCAGAGAAACCGGAAGCACCATATTCTTTTTCCTTGAACGTATCCAGATGTTCCGCGACTTTGGAGTCATAATGGACCCCCACTACGTAGCAACGCTACAGAGCTTTCAATACTGCCCAGGATCCTTTACGACATGTTGACCAAGCGCGCCTGGCTCGTGCCAGCAACGAAAGTACTTTTCTACATGGTCCCAATGCTCACCAAAACCTTCGGCATGCAGCAGTTCCCGCTGGCCGCCTCATCCGATGGGATTCTAAATGCCCTGTTCAACAAGAAGAACCATCTTGTTCAATTGTCGTCAGCGGGCCAAGTTACACTTGAATACCTGGTAACTGGATTGATAACTGATATGAACAAGATAGCCCCGTCTCAATCGGCAGAGACTGGATCGCAAGCTACCAGCTGATGGATTTTATCCACTCCAAAAGCACAGTGTGTCCAGTATGGTTCGGACTCCGGCCTCACCCCAGCTGGGACACCCTTCTCACGGGATCCCGTGCCTGATAGGCGTGGATATGGAGGTCATCGTTAGTGGCCGGTCGAGAGACCAACTCTTCCTGCAGCCGCCTGCTCACCGGACAGAACTTCCTCACTGCACTATTTCCACCATGTACGACTGATTGCCCGGGTCGTTGCAGTCTTGCAAACAGCGGCATTCGAAAATCCCCGGAGGCAGCTGGATTGGTTCGGACGAAATCTTTGAAAATTGTTGTTCTGAATTACGAATAACACAAGATTTGCTGTTACTCATCACAGGATAGAATATTGGCTTTTCTAGTAGATTAAGCCCTTCTTCCTCTGGCTAGTGCTGATGACCTGGAAAGTGGGAGATATACATTTCCGATATAGCTTAACTTTTGTTTGTCCCTATTCTCCCATCCTTTTCAAATGAGTCTTCCGCTTGGAGGAGCTGCTAGAAGTCTATTAAATAGTTGAATAGTGCTACTCTGAGGCAGACGCTAACTGATATAAACTGTAAAAAGTCCTAGGCACCTCTTAAGAACATGAGAAATCGCAGATCATTGCCGAGTTCTTTGCGAGTCGGGTAGGTGTAAGTTCCGTATAGGTCGCCTAGACGCTCAGTTATGGGCATGCTGTGGAAGCAACATCCCATGGGTGTAAAATCATTGACGCAGATCGATTGATGTGATAACTTTCAGCTGAGAATGACGGGCCAAAACCCATCAGCCGTAGCAGACTCTGCAGAACGTAAACACCTCACTAGAGACCAACCATCGTGATGATGGATGCTGACTGACCCATGAAACGTATCAAAAGGCCCTTGATGGAATGCAGGATCGCGCGCTAAGAAATATACCTTAAGTGGCAGAGCTGAACACTGCTCTCAGCCCTCGTATTCACGGGCACCGTGTCCAACCCCAAATCTCGCACAAACTAGCAGACCGAAGGTTCAGACTACAAGCAATAGCCAATCCTGCCCGTGTCGGTTGTCAACGCTCCAGGCGCATCAGGATAGAAAAGGCCACGGCCGCGGTTTGAGGATCCATTGGACACCACATTTAGCCGCAGTTGAGGAAGCCGAAGAAAATTCCATTGCTTGAATGCGTGTGATGTGTTCGCGCAGCGGGTCAAGGACACGGCCAATCATAGCAGCTGTCGTCTGCTGTCGAGCCGTCAAGATGCCAGACGCTTGCCTTGAGGTTATACCCATCCTGAAATAATTCCAAAGACTTGGGAGTAAGGATTCAATCAGTCGTGTGAGGATTCCCACAGCCGTCACGGACAAATAATTGGTATAAAAGTCATCACAAAGTAGAATAACCACAAACCAACCTAACAAGCCCTAGTCTAATCATATATATCATCAAAAACATCAAGACCCTTAAACACCTTTAATAGTCCTCCCACAGCGTTTTCAAAGACCATCTCCGGTGAATTCTCCAGCTTCACCATGATTGAAGGATCAACTCCAACCTCCTGTGGCTGGTGCGCGCCCCGCCGCGTGAAGAAATATTTTCCTTGATGTCGGGACCAGCTCTCGTTGATGTACGCTTGTAGTTCGCGCGAAGCGGAGTGGCGGGTTTCGTGGAAGAAGTAGGGGACTGTAGCCGTGCCCGTGTGTCTCAGTTCCGCGAATGTGTTGGATGATTGGATGAAGTCTTCCATGAGGTCATCAAACGAGAGGCCACGGAGGTAAAAGACAGCGAAGAGAGCGAATAAACGTAAAGCACGGGCCTGTGAAATGGCTATGTTCCCTGTGCCGGTAACTCGGTCTATATAATCAATCATAGGTAAGGTGACGGCGATTACCTCGATGAATGATGTTGCTGTGATCAGGACTGGCGGTTCCTTGAGCATGTTAGGATTATCTACTATGAGACGCAGAGAGTGGTACGAAGACTGCAAGACGCAGCAAATGATTTCGAGCACTGATGAGACGCAGTTCGGATCCGTCGTGTTTATATTGAATAGCAAGTCCTTGAGTGTGTATGAGATTGCTTGCAAAATCGGAAGACTCAGGATCCAAGCTGCTGCATTGCTGAACGCATTCTCGAGATAGGCCGGAAATACGCATTGAAGCAGGATTCCCCGCAGCGTTGGTCGAATCGGGGTTCCAGATTCATAGGTATCTGCCATCGATGCGTGCAGCTGGTCAACAAGATACACCTGCTGACCGTCGATAGCCGCGCGTTCAGAAACTCCTTGCACGAAAATGATCAATGTTCTCGCCACCTTCTCCGCCGACAGTTTCGGTTCGTAGCTCTTCAGTCTTGCCACGATATATGATGGATCTGTCGATGGAAGAGGGAACGAAGTGGGATCCGTGAAGAATGGGTCTATAGGGCTGATGTCTCTCGAGTGCTGCTGGAGGAAGCCAACAACGCAGTGAACGAAGTTCACATACGCTCCTTGGACAGATTGTCCACTATTCCCAAGTTCCTGGTAATTGGCTTTCATCGACGACATCATTTTTTGGATAAGTTCCCTGTATTCCTGCTTCGCAGTTGAGAGCTCTGGGTTCTTCGTGTCTTCCAAATCCTGGAGATGCTCGCGCATATTCGACAATAGGCTCGAAATGAGTGACAGTCTCCGTTGGCTGAAGTCTTCCAGCGTAATGGAATAGCCATCGACTCGATCTCTGGAGAATGGCAGGTTTTCAAGTAATGAATCCATGGAGAGCTCATTCAACAAGGTTTCCGTCAAACGATGCTGAAATTTTAACATCGACGTCCTTTCCACCAACGTGGACATCCACATGCCCAAAACAAGGGTCTTACATTGAGCAAGGAGACCGGCATCTTTCCTAATACAACTCGCCAGGAACTGAGGCATGAACTTCCTAGTCTGCACCGTAGACCGAAGTGACGCCCAAGAATCGCCATCATAAGGACCAAGGAAATTGTCCCAATGCCGCAGTTTGTGGTTCACAAGTACTTGAGCAACCGAAGTCCAGCAGTCCACGACATCGAGGAGGATCTTGTCCTCTGGAGAGTGGTCTTCGCCGAAGCAGTTTGATACTAAACGCGATATAACCGGGTGGAAGACTTGTTCCACATGCTCGACTCCTTCGTTTATCGGCGTCAACTCGTCTCCATCGTCCCCATACGCCGCGGCTTCAATAGCAGACCAGTCCCCGTACTCCTGACTGTCGTCTTCCGTAGATACTGGGACTGGCACTGGAGCTGGAGCCGGGGCTGGGGCAGGAAGATCGCACTTCTGAATGTAGGTTAAGATCACCTGTAGAGCTTCAGAAACAACAGTGTTCACACGTGCAACCCTAGAATTGAAGAGCCCCAGTATCGCCTTGATAGGCAACTTTGATATAATTTGTCGCGCATGCACCAAAGTTGGCGCTAACTGCACAGCACTCTGTAACCCGCCAATGGCAACCTTCAGTAACGATTCGATTTGCCGTTGATTTTGCGCTATCGTGCTTTCGATCAGTTGTTTGGAGAACCGACTGTCCGCGTTACCTTGCGCCTCGATCTCTTTTCGGGCCAGGGAATGTTGTTTTAAGAGCTCAGTAACGAAATAACTGTGCCAATCGGCGAATGGGTCCAGTCCCGAGACATCCTCATCCGTCGATAACTTAAACCCAACAAGTCTGATCCACGATCGTATGCTGATATCGCACGTCTCACGATGTGAGCTAGCAGGGTGCACAAGATTTTTGATTGCCTCGAGTCGAGGACGGCATCCATCGGGAACAGCGTAATATAGAGTACACAGAAGATCGTGGTGATTTCGTAGAGCATCTAGATCTTCATGTCGAATGGGCATCTCCTTGGGATAGACTCTACCATGGTTGGGTAGCAGACGCCAGGCAAAATTCCGTACCTTCTTCTTGTCGTATGTCTTGGACAGAAAGCGCAATCCGCTGGCTATAATCTTCAATAGAACATGGAAGCATGGCTCTCCTGGTTTGACTTCCAGCGGAGGGTTGCGATCCAGTTCTTCCAGGAAAGCAGGAGATCCGAAACTCTCTTCATGCTTCAGGTTGTAAAGCATGTTCTTTGCGAAGAAGTCGTAAAGAGTGTCCAGTATGGGCTTGCAATCCCGCCATCCCCAGGCATTAATGAGATGGAAGCATCGGTGGAACAAGGCCCGACAGTAACTGTTATAGGAGATGGGTTGCGCCATGAATGTGGGATCGTATTCATCCAAAACAGGACGCAGCAGCTGCTTGACATTTGGCCAGTTGTCATACGATTGTCTAAACCGAGATCCGATTCGAGCGATTCCAGACTTGTCTATTTCATTGAGGGGCAGCGTCGTGAAGAGGCTACTCCATCCTTTTTCAAGCGATCCGACGTCTTTCGAAGTACTCAAATCGATACCATCCGACAACAAGTAGAGCTCTGTGGCGAAGCTTTCAAAACATCCCTTGAACAGATCAGAGCCTCCCAATACATGTCGGGCAACAACGTACGCTTCGACTGCCGAGTGATTATCACGGATACCGACTTCACGATGTTCACGGAGTCGTTGCTCATCAAGGCACTTGCGGATATCTGCCATGTCTGACGATCTCGACAAAAACGCGACGGCCTGTTTTGAAGCCGATTTGACAAGGTCCATGGCCTCGGTTGCAACAGTATCATTTACCAAGCCATTCCGAGCGATCTGGAAAACCTGGTTCGCGAATGCCGCATTGTAAGAAGCAATCTTCGTAAAGTGGTTGTTATTGCAATTGGTCGTTGAGGTCAAGGCGGCGAGATGATCGTTAAGACCGGCAACAAGATCATGAGCTCTTGTTACAAACTCTGACCTGTCAATCGGATCGATGAATGACAAGGTTTCTGTAGTATATTTGATGATCGACCTGTATATTTCGTAGGGATGCTGATTTGAGGAGCTCTCCGAGCCTGGCTCCGGGCTGGCTGTATTGTGCGTTTCGACTCCTTCAACGAGTTTCTCAAAAGCGACCCCTAGTTCCGAGGATACGGTGTCACTCCAAGCACCCCAGCGGGAATTCTGACTCCCAATGGTCATATGAAAAAGACCAGCATCTTCATCCATATCGCGCGAGCCCAGCTCAAGAGAACGAGCAAACTCGCCACTTCCCACGAATGTAGACTCATGAAAGAACGTCCCAGGATATAAAGGGGCAATATCGAAATCAATCATGTACGTGCGCTGGAATCCAGATAGCCCACCGGATGCTCTGGGATTCGGCTGCGGCTCATCGACGTCGGCATCTATCACAGAAAGCACAGGGTCAGGCGACGGGATTGTTGGCGGTTCTTGGCGCTCAATCGTGTCGAGATTGAGCCTCTGCGGAGGCCGCTTCTTGAGCTGACGACGTCTTGGTTGAGGCCGGGTATCCAACAGAGTATCATGCAACCTGGATGAGCGTTCAGCTGGAACTGCTGTTTTCTGAACGGCACGATTTGTAGACGACGAAACACGATCAGAAAGGAACCGATCTAGCGTTAGACTCTGTGTTTGATGTGCACGTCTACGCCAATAATCTTGATTTAACACAGACAATGATCGTTGAAATACTGAAGGTGACATGCTGCTGCCCGTGTTTTCTACTTCCAGTCCCGCCGGCCTTGGGGTATTTCGCTTTAAAGAAGTGATCGCAAGATTCCGGCGGACGATCCATTTGTTGCCCTGCACTTCAGGTAGTCCAGGTCTCCTTGACATGATGTTTCTTTTCGACGTTGGTCCCGAAGGTGCAGGGATATTAGATCTCAGAACGTGCTCTGGTGTTGTACTGTTCTCCTCAGGCTGGACGGCCTCCCTCGTTATGTGGACACTCCTTGCCCCAACGCCTCGAGCAGTGCGGCCTTCGGGGTTATGCTGCGTATCTCGCCCATTAGTAGAAAGGTCCATCAAAGGCTGCCTTTCTCGAGGTCTGCGCAGTGGCTCTAGGCGAGTTTGCCGAAGCTTCCCTTTTCGCCAGTTACACAATGACATATTAGCATCTTCCGTATCGTTTCGCGAACCCAGATCGAAGAATTTCCTAGTCGGGCTTCGCCTCCCTCTATCTCGGCGTGAGCGCGCCTGCCGTGCTGCAACTCGGAGAAAAGCTGGCTGTTCCTGTCTAGGCCGTTCAGCCACGTCTGGAGCATCTAAGATACTTAATCTGGGAACTCTCGGGGTTCCGGAAGACCTGGGAGCCCTGGGAGCCCTAGAGAAAGATTGCTTCATTCTCCGCCCTTCGAAAGCTGGATCAGTCAGTCTGGTTTGCCGTTTTAAACGAGATCGTTTCCTCTCGTTTCCGGTGTGCACAGTGCCCTTCTCGGTTCTTTGTCGCTTCGCGCCTTGCTTTCTGCTCCCAGAAGTCAGAGGATCTCGCGGGACTGACGGAAACATGTTATCAATGCGATTGTCCTCTAGGATGTCTTCTTCCAGATCTTGGTCAAAGGATGGATCTTCAAAACCGACCACGTCCGCCAGGGTCAATTGCTGATTCTCCTCAGTCAAAGGCCCATCGTCACCACCGTCACTTTCATCGTTATCATCATCAGCAAGATGACTCAAAGATGTCAACTGTGCTCTCGCATTTGTTGTTGCCCCTGAATCAGTCCTTCTCATGATCTTCTTCGCAACGCCTTTTGCATTTTCCGGTCTGTGGGAAGCAGCCCTATCACGACTCTTTTGAGTCGAACTAATCTTACCCTTTTGCTTTTCTTGGTCAAGTCGAAGCCATGATGCCGGAAGAACACCTTTTATCTTACGCTGTAGAGCTCTGACAGCGCGTTCCTGGTCTTCTGGGTCATCCTCTACATCAGAGTTAGGTTGACTATGAGAAGAGGCTGATCCCACACTAATTGACTGGGCGTCACCGTTTGGTCTAGCCCAGTGCATGGTACTATCATCGCCAATATCTCTTCTGTTGGTTCTCGATTCTGTGACAGGTGTGTTCACCGCAGGTGGTGTGAAACCCCGAGGGAATCGGAAGCCAGACTGAGCCTGTGCGGTGTGCGCTGAGGGGATACTCCCTGATCTTGGTGGGCTAAATGGGATATCAAAGACTGAGTTGTGCTGATTGGTGACACCACTATCGATAACGAGCCTAGCATGTGGAGGCTGTTCCCTTTGGCGATGATGGTTGCTATTCGAATGTGATATCTTTCGCCGCTTCGCTGAACGAGGAGCTCTGGGCGAATGGCCTGGAGACGGGGGCCCACGCTGACGGCCATGCTCTGGAGTCCTATGACGTGCTCGTCTTTCAGGAATCCAAGGCTCTGCAGGAGAAGACGGGAATTCAAAATCACCAGTAGGACTGCTTGATGGCAGTTCGGCATTGACGTAATTCTGGCCCTGGCCTTCTTCATTTGCAGCAGCCTGCTCACGCAAAGCTTGTTGAATCTGAGCGATGCGTACCGGCTTGATGCCTCCTGCCCTCATCAAACGTTGGTATTTGGCGTCCTCCAGAAGATACGGGTGTAACTGAATGGGGTTGCGTTGTCTCAGTGACCTTCGTCCTGGCTGGGATAGTTCCTGTAGCACATCGTCCGGAATATCAAGATGAGGGAGTAGATCCCCCAGGTTGTCTTCCGACTGAATTTCCTCCAGATTGCCGTCATGCTGGCTCTCCGGTTGATCCTGGGCACTCCCACCGTCCAAGCGCACCGAACGGAGAGACGAAGGCGCAGAAGATAGGGGTGAATCGTCATCACCATCATTTTCATTGGTCTGTTGTGCGTGCTCGGTAGGTACAGGGGTAGGTGTGCGCTCGGGCGAGATTTCGGGTGAGCGTTTGGTATTTGCAGGCCCAGGTGTAGGTCCAGTCCTAGGGGGAAGAGAAACGGGTTTCGATTTCCGGGTGGTAAGAACTTCCGTCTGCAGTTCATCCGGTGAACTGGGAACGGTCCATTGGTCGTCGGCCGATTGCTTGGCTTGCGGAGTCGAAGGTCGATTGACGTCCTGGGCTGGCAGCTTGGGAGATCGAGGGGTATTTTGATCGTTCCTTCTTGCAACGGGCGTAGCCTGCGAATCCGTACCGTCATCCGTCGTGCCATCCTTAGGGGTTCCTGCCGATGAAGTCTCGTTTTCGTCCTCATCCCCTTGGTTCTCAGCCAGTCCATCACCATCTTGTTGAAACCCGTTTAAACCATCGCCATCATCCAGAAGCTCATCCTGCGATTCCTCATCACCCCCATCTTCACCTCGTAGCCCACGTTCACTCCCCTTTCCAGTCGTAGCAGGCGCAGTCACGGCCACCGCAACAGCGACATCCCCCGACCCCAAGTCTTGCGATCCATCCATCACTTCCTTCTTCTCCCCCTCATTCTCTCCGCTCAACTTCTCCTGACTGTCCAGTCCATCCTCCTCGTCCGAGTCCGGCACATACCCTCGTTCCCGCCATGATTCCATTTGTATGCTTGGCGCTGATGGCCCATCTCCTTAGGCGGTCATTACTTCGTTCGAAAACTTTGAGCAGTGGGTTTTCTCGCAGGCGATTCGAAGATTGACCGACCGCGAGGTAAGATCGATAATTGTGATAGTCGAAAGGCGCAATAGGATTCAGGGTGTGATGTTGAAAAGTTGCTCTGCGGGAGACGCGTCGGAGATGTGGGAGACGCGACAACGGCGGAATTTGGTGATTAAACTACTTCGGGCCAGTGACTACACCCACCACCAGCATTGAACGTTGCTTTTACACTCACGTCGGCATATTTCTTTATATTTCCTCAATATGAGTCGGAATTTCATTCCAGCAGTGTTAGCCATTGGAATGGGCGTTTTCACAGGTATGTATTTGGTGACGACGGTGACGATGCCCACCATTGATTGACATTTATCCCGCAGGATACTACACCTTCCAGCCCGCATTGAAGAACCTACAACATGAGAAGAACTTCTCAAAAGAGTACGTCACATCGCAGTTACATGTCTGCCTTGCGCATATGAGTGCTGACCACTGTTAAAGTGACCTGACGCCCAGACAGCAGCAGCAGGAACCAACAGAAAAGAAAGAAGCACCGGCTTCTACGCCATCCAATCTCGGGAACGATCCCAACAACTCCGAGAAATAGCTACCGTCTGGATGGCTCCGGCTATCAGCAAGCCGACATGGAATGAGAACGGGCCAAGGGCAGCTTTGGATACTGGTTCTTGTGGAAAATGAGGGGAACAAAAAGGATCGATCTGGTTATACGGGGAATCGAGGATGGTTCCGCGAGACCATGCTGCTGGTCGATGGAAGTCGACTCGCGCTGATCTATCCAAAGCCGTGACGTGCTGAGAAGGTAGGCGCACAGGACAGGATGGCCCCGCCCACGGTATCGGTCAATCATATCACTTGAGCTTTGGATAGGAGAGCAGGGCTTATCGGTAGTGGGAAAATGTTTTCTATAGGCACTCCAAATCGCAGAGATTCTGCATGACCAGCTGATACTGAACGCTGGTTGATTTCAGTTTGGTATCAAAGCACATTGCATGTCGTCTCTCATATTATTAACAGTGATGTGTAGTGCTGGAGGTTACTCCCTAGCCTGCAAAGAGAATTGAAGATGAAAAACCGTAGTACATTCCCGTACATTAACCAATAACCTGTATCCCAAATTACGCCGGGCTCCGTTACCGCCCATTTCATAACATGCATACCATCAGACTTCCTCAACAAGTTTCCTAGATCCTGCTGGATTTGCCCCAAGTAGACGTCCTGCGGGAGTACCAAGCCATTCCTCGGGGACACTCAACTGGCTACCCTGACGATTGCTGACCCATCTGATCATGGTAGGATCCACTTTCTGTCTCTCGGGCTCTTGTGCCTCCTGCTCGCCGGGAGTAGCCTCTGCCCCTTCAGCGGCACCGCGTCCTCGCTTCTTGGGGGGTTGTTTTCTCAACAGTCTGTTGATCGTGTCCATCTAACCCTGCGTCAGAGTATGTAAGGGTAATATAATAGCATATATGCGACAATACCTTTTCTTCCTCGTTGCGCTTCTCGCTGAGGTTCTTCCGCCGTCGCGCCATCTCCGCACGACGCATGGCACGCTCTTCCGCCGTCAGATGCTTCTTTATCTGGGGTTCTACTCATTGTCAGTTTAAAAGCCCTATAAAGAAGCGCAGGCGATACTCACCCATTGGCAGCTGCAGAAAGTCGTTGCCCAGATTCCCTCTTTGCCTCTTTGTCATTTTGCTCATGTCTGCACCAGCGTCATCACTGTCAAGGCCCTCCTCATCTTCCTCGTCCAACTCTGCATTTCCATCGTCGTCAGGCTCGCCTTCTGCATCCGAATCCAACTCAGACAGTTCTTCATCGTCGTCTTCATCGTTCTCCAGCTCCATCTCCTTGGCCTCAACACTCTTAACTTGTCTTCGAGATGGCGTAGAAGTTGGAGCCACCTTCGCATGTCGTCTAGATGGTGGCTGAGGCGGTGCATCATCCATGTCCAAATCACCATCAGCGTCGGCATCCTCGTCCTCATCACCGGCTGCGTCGTCATCGTCGACCTCGTCCTCTTCTTGGTCGCTCAAATCTTCCTCATCGCTCGTACTAATCTCCACCATCCTTTTTCTCGGACGGCTCGTGCGCGGTCCGGTCACAATAGGGTCTTCCGTGAAGATATTGCGTTTTGATGCGTTGGTCGCCTCGCGGAGCTTGCTCGAAGGCATCTTGAAGATCAGACGGAGAGACTTTCCTAGTTGTCCTGGAGAAACCGGGGCTCGAAAAATCGTCACTGAAGGAAAGGGGTCCGCGGACGAGCGAGTAAGTCTGGTCGGCCTGGTTTCCAAGTTAAAATCCGGTTCCTGGGTAGTTGCCTGCAAAGCGCGAGGGCGCAGAGAACGACGTGGGGACATGATGGCAGGTCAAAAATGGAAAATGAAGTTTGTGATAGATGAACAGAAAGGAAGATGGTTCAGAAGACAGGCACTGGGGTTCTTTTTATTTTCTATAGCCATCGCATTCGGTTGTAGGAAACCGGCAGGAGCGATGGAGAACAGGCCCAGGCGACGATGTAGGAGTGGGATGATGAAGAGTCAAACCGCAAGAGCAAGAATCAGATGAGCGCAACGGCTAAAAGGCAAGAAGTGAATGGCAACCTCATTTCCGTATAATAGTAACCTGATCCCATCCAACTAACAAACATTCAAAGCACATGCACTCCGGATACACACAGACCGTCCAATTTCGTCCTGTCACAACTCATAGCAGGACAGCCGGAAGACACAGAAGCGGGAATTGATGCCGAAATAAACGAGACATTGCCAATGCGATTGCGCATATTGTTCCTTTGGGGCTGATGAACAAGGATGGTGGTGGCTTACTTGGGATCAGTGAATGCGACGCGGCAGAAGAGACCACGCCACCAGTCAGGAATGAATTTCTGCGATTCGGCAATTAGAAAGGATCTGGGGAGGTGATTCGGACTTCCACGCGGCGCTTTTGATTCGATTCCGGTGTGTTTCTCTAAAGGACTTTCCTGGTGTCTCGGCGATTTGGTCCTTGATGCCGTGGTTGTTTCTGCCGAGCGGTGTGTCCTTCGTGACAATACAGTACTATCATTATTACAGCCGAGGTCACATCTCATATGTCGGCCTCACCGTCACCGTCTCTTCATCTCTCTATCTGTCTACAAAACAACATCGCAGGAACTTCTCTCCAGCTGGCATTATGGCTGACGGCGAGACCAAAGAGCCATCCATTCCGGCATGGCAGCAAGCAAATAATACAGAGTCCACTTCCTCCGCTTCGGAAACGCCATCGCAGAGCTCCGATGATAACGATACGACCTCCCGATCAGCTCTCCTGGAGCAAGCAGCCAAGTTTCTAGAAGATGACTCGATCAAGAACGAGGCTACAGGACGCAAGATAGCCTTTTTAGAGTCAAAGGGACTGCAGGGAGATGAGATTGAGAGCCTTCTTGGAGTCTCGCGGAATGTCGAAGCCAGCGGCGACAATGACACCACTGCGTCTACATCTGCGGACAACTCAGATAACAAGAAGCCGTCAAACACAGGAAATGCGTCTATATCGTCTGCTTTGCAGGAATCGCAAGCTCTAACTCCCTCCACCTCTTCGCCGCCGTCACTAGCACCATCATCATCATCATCGCCATCAACTACCCAAAGCTCACCACGCGATGTGCCGCCCATCATTACCTATCCCGAATTTCTCACTAAGCAACCCAAACCACCACCGCTTGTGTCAGTCAACAGCATTATCTACACTCTATACGGCGCTCTGGGTCTAGGGGCTAGCATGTACGGTGCCAGTGAATACCTCGTGAAGCCGATGATTGCCAACCTTACGAGCGCGCGCCACGACTTCGCCCAGAACACAAAACAGAACCTGCGCAAGTTGAACGAGAAACTCGAGCAGAACGTCTCGGTCATCCCACCCGAGCTCGCCACCCGTGCAGGCAGGGGATCAGAAGACTTTGATCGCGACGACGATTTGGACTCGATCACTTCTGACCCGGCTGAGCTCTTCCACCGGGATATCGGCACGCAAACAACCCCTCAAGACGTCGCAATCCCTGCTTCGGAAGACAAGCCAGCAGAGGAGAAGCCCAGTCCCAATAAAACGGTAACGAACCATATCAGCCGTCTCGAGAATATCAACTCGCAGTTGCGCGAGGTCGCCAGCACAGAGGAAGAATCGACCACCCAGGATGACAACCTGCGCAGCAGTCTCAGAGATATGCATTACTACCTGGACAGCTTGATCTACAGCAACCCGACTTACAGCACGGGTTACGGCTCGTGGAGCTCGTCCAGCGACTCAACCAATAGTTCAGCCATGGGGGTTGCCAAAAGCGAGGAAGACGCGATTTCTGGTTTCAGATCAGAGATTCGAGGCGTCAAGGGTGCTTTGTTGAGTGCAAAGAATTTCCCTACCAGCCGTGGGAGGGTTGGTAGTATTGCCGGTCGGTAGTTGTACTGGATCTTTCGTACATATGTATTTTTCGATATATATGCAGCTTGTCTTCTTATCATGCCTATATATACATTCCTAATCCAGCGATCCTGTTATTCCATCCGTTCGCTCCTTTTATAACCTTGATCTCCGCTCCCAATCCTCTTCTCTGCCTATATTCTTCCGAAGAGACCTCATACACATTTTTCAAAACCCTAGCTCAGGTACCACTTCGCCTTGGGCTACGCCAAACTGTCCTTTGAGTACGTTGTATATGTGACTGGTGGGCAAGGTAGGGTGCAATGGCCCACCAATTTGCTGGATAGTTGGGTTGGGCCCATGGCGTTGTTGGGTGGTTGATGGATGGATGGATAGTACAAGAAATGATCAGGTACTATTATTTAGCATGTGCTGTGGTTCTCTCTCGGGGCTTTATGTGATCAAACTATAGAACCAGCAGATGAAAAGGGACGCTGAAAATTGGTTGTGTAAGGCTTGATGCTCCATATACTGATGTGACGGTTAGCAGGCGGCCGAAAAGGGCTACTTCGGTGGCCGTTTTTCGAGTCCTGCTAACCAACTCCCGTCTTAGCATCAGGTGAGCGTATGCCCACGGCCATGGGCTTTCCCTCCACGCGAGGCGATGGGTTTCATGTCCTTGACGCTAGTTTCAAATGGACCTTTTGTTACTCTTTGTTCGATATCACCTACCTAGACGCTTTCGCTGCGGTCGCTGTGGAGGGAAGCTGTTTTTGGCTCCTCCCTCAATCATCATGTTCCCTCCAGTTATAAGTCTCATAATGTCGACTCTGTCCTTCACTGCTTCCATCCTTCCTCCCATGAGCATCTCTTGGAGCACTTCCCATTCTTTTGAGGTCTGTCTTCATCCACAAAACCGCTGTTACTCTCACCTTCTTTATCTTCTACTCCACGCTTTCCTTTGTTTGCTGTATCGACCATGGCGCCTTGCTCCTAACTGGTCGGATCTGACGACAAAGAGAATCAGACCGGTGCCAGCTCCGACCTGACCGAGATTTTTTCAGACAACGGCTCTGATAGTGACTCCACCAGTGACCCGGAACTTGATAGTGAGGATACAGATGATGAAGATTAAGATGAACCCGACAACAATATCTTTGATTGTGAGGACCAGCTGCCTCCTGAACACTATTTGGTCCAAGCAACGAGCTTGAATATCTCTCAACTTCAACAGAAGCGGTACAGCGACGCCACTCAGAAAAGACTCGATGAGACCCGCATATACTGGAATAGGTAGATAACTCTCTTGGCCATCAAATCATGTTGAAAGCTCACTGGTGGCTTCCTGGTAGATATTGTCGGTATATTGGTGTCGACCCGGTACAGCACTGGCAATGGATCTCAGACTCAGACGAGACGGTCCGTTTCTTGAAGCCGGACTTCACAAAGGGGTTCCTTGGAAAGAAGGCTGCGTAGGTGTTTTTATTTCTTGTAGCTCTCTGGGAGCCGGTCGGCTAATGGACTTGGATAGGAATGAGTTTAAGATTCCAGAAGACATCTTTGATTTACTCAGTCCACATGTATGCTTGCTGAGTATGCTTTTTCATATCAAAGGCTTCAAGAAGATCTCTACAACTGGGCCAGTCCTGGATTTCCCGGAGAAACTTTACAGCCTTGGGGTTCTGGATGACAGGGGGCAGCAGGAACTGAAACTAAAGGATGAAATACTAGATAAATACATGTTCTACCAGGTGGAGCGGGAAGCTGCCGAATATTGAATTGCCTTGGAGAAGAGACTGACAGCGTGTATGGTATGATCATGGATGCGTCAAGGAGGCGAGATCACAGGCTTTGATCAAGTTGTCAGGCCTTACCTCCTTCAAACGCTGGAGTCAAGGAATTCAACAGCAGTGGTGAGTATTCATGAGCCCTTCAGCTAGTTGAGTAGCTAACCCTATGGATAGAAGCAGTTACTGATGCCCTCCAAAATGCCATTCTACAGCATGCAGATATCCGCACCTTCGTCCGACATTATGTGGTGGATGTTGATGTTCAAGGCATCATCCGCAAAACTGGTTTTAAACACCGTTGGTGCGATTTGCGTGCTCCTTGAGTGCTTCAATTGACCCAGATAGACTGTATAAGCTCTCTCCTGAAGAATTCAAGTCCCTCAGTGAGCTCCTTGTGGTTCGTACACGGCAGGACACAGTAAACAAGGGCAAGCGGAAATGGGAAGACCGCAAAACCAAGTTAGACCGTGCCATTATGGCTTGTCAAGCCGCCTTTGGCTACTTTGATGAAGGAGTGCTTTCCTAAATTCAAAATATAACTAACTAGCTACAGTCTTTACCTGGGCTTTTGTTGCTTGTTTCCACTAGAAATGAGGATAGTTTGTTTCTGTACACAGGCACAAGCGATCCGAGTCGAATGTGGTAGCTATCTAGTTCTTAACAAGACCTATCCCATATCAATTCCACACGGTTCCAAATACCCTTTTAACCACATTATACTCGACATAGTACGGCGGAATGAACCTTTCCACCATACGATCCCAAGATGCCCTCCACCCTGGACTAAACATCGCACGATAAAACTCCCAATACTGGGGCCAGAACCCAGCTAGGCCCCAGTCCAGAAGAACAACTCTACCGTCATCCTTGACGATTATATTTCCTGGATGCAAATCCCCGTGCGTAAACACGATTTTGTGACCGTTGAGCCCCCGGACAGTCTGGTATAAGATATACTCGCTGTTGAAAAAGTTGGATTCAGTATCGTTTTCACCAGCAAGGGCTTTTGGGGACAACTGATCTCGCAGGGCCTGAACTATTCCTTCGTTGAAAGTCTCCTCAGATGGGTAAGGACCATAGCTGTAGCGTGTGTAGTCTCCATAGCCTGCTTCAAAGATGCCATCTCGACAGGGTGATTCATCAAGACCCCCAATAAAATTTCCTGTAATGTCCTGCATTTGGTTCACGTAATCATGCAGTTGTTCTAGAATACGGTTTTGCTCGCCCTCTGAGACGCGGTCCCAATAGTGCTCCAGAGGTTCGCCCTGCTCATATGACATAATGATATATCCGGTGCCGTCAAGAATGTATGCACTGAGAAGCTTTGGTGCTGCAATAGTTGTGCAGGTAGATACCAAGTGTAGAGCTTCAGCTTCTGCTAAGCGAACAGCATGACCATATTTCACAATCATATCTGAGTCTGCAAAAGCAAGACTTGCTCCCATCTTGCTGGGACAAAGATTGACTGCTGTCTGTAAGTCATCTGGGTTGAGGATGATGGATGGAGGACCGATGGTTTCAGAGTAGATTAAGCAAGTTTCTTCCTCCATGGGCTCTGGGTTTCTTGGGGAAGTTGGAATGTCTTTTCCCGCTTCTGGAGTTCTTATAATAGTGCTTACCGCTGTACTGTCGCTCTGTGTCTTGGAATCCAGACTTTCCTCTGATGTAATATGAAAGTTGGAATTTGGGAGGAAGTTGGACTCCGTCAATGGTTTTCCTGTGCCGCCATACTCTGGTGGTATTTGGGAGCCCAGGTAATCAGCCAGGCTTTGTGGACTCTGCAACAGTACAGTATTCCTCAAAAGAGACTCAGGGATATCAAGAGATGTGAGGTATTCATCCGAGGGATTTATTATGTATGCCTTTCCCAGAATTTCAGGGTAGTAAAATTGAATAAGTGTCACCAATTCCTCAAGGGCCCTGCACAGCTTCGATTGAAAAGTCTGCACTAGAAGTTCTCTCCTAGTAGCGGGCATAGTACATGTTCTGAAGTGAACAACACATGAAGCTGAATTGTAGCTAGGATCACAACTTTCAGCCAGAAGCAAAGTGGTGAGCTTCTCTATCAGAGCAAGACCAAGCTTCACAATTCCTGCAGGTGTGGCCAGGTTCTGGTATGTTTGTGAGTGGGCTTTGATAGTTCTGTCATCAATTCCCACCCACAGCACATATTGACCATGGCAAAGTGTGATATGACATAGGTCTAGCTCTGGAAGCAGACCACTCTACATCGCTCAGGAGGGCCCTTGGTTCTGAGTAATGTCGCCATTCCAAAGCTTTTCTAAGTGAAGTGCTGGCCCTCAAGAACTGCAATGCAGGGATGGTGGCATGGGAACTGAGAAACTATTCATGGGTTAGCAACGTTGCTTTGTTTCTACGTAGGTATGTTGAGTACCTTGTCCAGGATTATCTCAACCGAGTGTCGCTCTCCATTTTGTAGATTAATACCCCAAATCTCCTTATGCCGAGCCTTTGCCAAAATTGATGAAAGTGTCACAACCCAGCTTCTCCTGTATCGTACCTAGGGTGCTAATTAGTTGTATTTTGAGACTGAACACTTACCTTAAGTGTTCCCCAATATATCTGTATGCTCAGTGCCCCTCCGGGTCCGGTTCAATAAGTCGTATGCGTTGATGGGTAT
>JAMAHJ010000002.1:0-171062 GCA_023627475.1 Aspergillus sp. S3505
AAATCGTTCGGAATATTATGAGCAGTGAGAGGTAATCATGGAAAATGAATTACAGGTGTATCTGTATGATATTTTAAAGGTCATGCGAGCCGTCCTTGCTTAATAATGATCTTGGCAGTCACGTGCTCCTGGTTCATCTCACATGAGCTTATTTGAAAGCTCGCGTGGGCTGCGTACACGCGCTGTGGAGGTGTTGCTAGTTATAGATGCTTTATGTCAGCGTGGAGAGGGATGATCTGTGGAATTTCCCCGCATTTTGGAAGACCGCTACTACCGGTTACAGACTATGAAACACAACATGATTCATGACCTCAAGGTCTTCTTTTTTTTTTTTTCTTTTTTATTCAGTCAAGGGTACGTGTAGTACATACTTAAATATGATACACTGCCAATTGGTGTTGTAGCGTCCATGTCCGGCGCCAAAGACCAAGATCAGGCAGACCGCGGACAGGCAAAGAAACATGATCATTCGTCAAAGATGTTGTCGACCTCGGTCGACACAAGCTCATGCAATATGTGCGCAAAGTAAAAAGAAAATCAGAACGCCGAGGACGAAGTAAACTTCGCCTAAGCAACAAGTCACCCAGACCACCGTAAACCATGTGTGAATCCCAATCGTATCGGAAAAGAAATGACAACCCATCTGTCGAAATGCGAAACACCAGGAATTCGTAGGACGCTATCATCCAGACGCCAGCAACATGAAAATGACAATTGGTTTCGCCACGCCAAAAAAAAAAAAAAAAAGACACATAATAAAGAACACCAAATAGATAATAAGATACGACGAAATAAAAATTAATCACCGCTCAGGGTACTGCGCCGCTAGACTTCCATCACGCAAGTGACTTAGGTGAGCGTCGGCACCCCAGTGGACTGAGGGGCACCACGCCCGCCACGGAAACCACCACGACCACGGGTGAAACCACGGCCATAACCACCGCGGCCACGGCCATAGCCTCTACCACGGCCACGGCCTCTGTAACTGCCCCGGTAGCCGTCGACACTACCTTGACCGAAGGTCTCGATGTTTCGCTTCTCTTCTTCGCCACGCCATTCGCGACCAACAGCGCGAGCTCCGGTTCCTTCCTCACGGTCACGGGCCTCGCTGGAGATGTTGTCGAAGAATGAACTAGTCCTGTTGTAACTATTGACAGGCGCAGAAGCTGGCGTGCTGCTAGTGTCCACGTCCTCGGGTTGAGGAGCACCCTCCTGAGGAACATTTTCCGCCTCGGCCGCAGGACTACCAGTGGCGATGGCTTCCTTGACCAAGTCCTGTTTGTTGAATTTCGCATTCGCGGTTTCAAAATCATAGTCGGTCTGCGGGACCTCGACCTTCTTGTGTTGTTGGCCTTGGTACTGACCACGACCGCCACGTCCACCACGGTGTTGATAACCACCGCGCTGGGGACGGCTGCCATCGTTGGTCTTCAAGTCATTCATCTGCTTAGTCACATGTTCAACAGAAGCCTCAGGTTTCTTAGGAACATTGGGCTGCGGCAGTTTAGCCATGGCTGCAGCGACTGCAGCAGTAGCCGCACGAGTAGCTTCAGTAACGGCGGCTTGAGCAGTGCCCTGCGGCACATTGTTCCCTGGAGCGCTAGCCAGTGGAGGTTGAGCTACAGCAGGAGCCCCAGACCTAGAGGGTTGGGAGAATGGAATCGCCGGCTCCACGCGACTGCTCCTGGGTCCAGTGGGCGGCACCTTGGACGGAGTTGCCGCGGCAGCTCCGGGCGCAGCTTGTACAGCTTCAGTTACGTTGGGCTTAGTTTCAACAGGCGGAGTTGGCGGCTTTTGCGCCGTGGCGGCAGCACCAGGCGCAGGTGTAGCAGCCTGGCTTGACGGCTTACTGGTGGGTGTTTCACCGACCGGAAGCTCAGAAGTTGGCTTGAGAGGGTTTACGGGACCCGCACCCGGCATCCCAGGACGATGCTGTTGAGGTGGGGTCTGGTGTTGGCCTGAAGGTCCAATGGGAATCTGAGGTGGGAAGGCTCCGGGCGCTTGGGGGAAACCCTGACCCGGAGGAGGATACCACGCTGGTGGCAATCCATACGGCGGAAAACCAGGTCCAGGTGGGAAGGGAGGCCCAAAGCGTTGTCCATAAGGCGGGTAGAATCCTTGGAACTGAGGCTGTTGGGGATAGCCAGGAGGAGCTTGACCAGGAACCTGAGGCTGTTGTGGCGGCTGAGATTGAGGAAGACCCTGCGGACCCGTCCGGGACATACTCTATTCATGATGTTAGCAACTGATCGGACAAAGCGAGCAATGCAAGTCAAAACAAGAATAGTTCGATCATATCAGAAGGAAGGCAACGGAAATATCCACATGAATTGTTTGCGCAATTCGGAACAGGTCTGTGAGTTTACATCCGAAATAATTCATCCTATGATCACTTGCCCGACCGCGGCAGGTGTGCACACGGAATGCCCGGACAATGTAACAAAAAGAAAGAATAGAAAATTAAAGGCACTTACTCCTAGAATGGCGGGGTCATCTGGGACCTGAGGTGGCTCAGGCTGTGTGTTTTCCTTTTCCTCAGCTACGCTAATGTCCTTGACATCACTACCCCGGAAGACAATGTATTCGTAGACACTGGCAGATGGAGGGATCTCCTCGGCCGGGTTGCCTCGTCTGCCCTCCGTTCCAAAGGAGACAACATTCTCGAGAGCTATTGTCGAAGCCTCAGGGTTGATCTCATGTAAAGTACCAACATAACTAAGGACAGCAAAGCAGTTAGTTGAATGGCTCGAGCAGATAGCGATTGAAAAGCAAGGATAACATACCGAATATCACTCTTAGAGATCAGGTTGAACCGCTGACTGCCAGGTGTTAACTCCAGCCGAGCCGCACAAACCCTGGTTCAGACCAGTAGGCATAGAAGACTGACCCTATTAAATGGTTCATATCCATGCTGACAGGGAGTTGCGCGACACGCGCGAGTGAGAAGAAAGAGTAACGAAGAAGAAGAGGTGGAGGGAGGTATTTAAATGGACGACGGAGAAGGAGAAAAACGGAAGGCAAAATGTGCGAACAAGCGAGAAGAAGCGAAGAGAGAGAGGAGGGAGAGGGAAAAAGGAAGAAGAAGCGAAAAAAGCGGGTTTTGTGGCCAGAAGTCGGCTACGGCGGACTGCAGGAGCTCTATAGGCAATTTTGATTGAAGAACAACGCAGCAGAGAGGAATATCGTCGGGTCCATTAGAGTAACGAACACCTTGTGTCTCCCCCAATAATTCATAATGGCTCAGTCTTCTCATCGAGACGATTTTTTCCAGACCTCGTTTGTACCATATTGCATCTCCCAACTTCAGGCCCGTTACTAATCACCATCTCTCCAGGGCTGCTTTGGGTGAGCAGGAGCGAAAAGATGCCAAATCCCAGAATACAAATGGCAATCCCATTCGATTGCAAAGTAAGATTCTGGCTATTCAACCGGATCCTTTGAATGCTCGCTCTGTCTTCGTGGCTCAGAGTGCCGGTACTGTCCGGAGGGTCAGACTCGAAGTAGGTACATGGTGTCCTTAAGACTATCGGATGCCCGGCCAAGCCTCCTAACGCAATTCTCTCCAATGGTTCATAGACAGGAGAAACTACTGCTTTGTATAAGGGTCCTACTGCTCCAGTTACCAGCATTTGCTTCAGCCCAGATGGAAAGCTTCTGTTCGCCGGATGTTGGGACAAGACCGTATGGAGCTGGGATGTGGCTACGCGGCAACCTAAACAGCGGTATGAGGGGCATACCGACTTCGTAAGGGCTGTCATCAGCACCAGACTAAATGGTCAAGATCTTCTCATTACCGGAGGAGCCGATGCGCAAATCCTGGTATTCGACATTACCAGTGGCCAACGACTACACGTTCTGAAAGGTCACACTAAGGGTCTCCAAGATCTAGCGATCGATCCCGTCTTTCTGGACTCAGAGAGCAAGGAAATGATTGTATACAGTGCAGGAAGCGACCGTGAGGTTCGACGCTTCGACATTTCCGCCGGCAGTCAAGATCTGACTCACACGGATCCTCTGTTGGCCCATGACACCAGCATCTACAAGCTTTTCTTTGACAATGATGCTGATCTCTGGACCGCCTCTGCTGACAGAACAGCAAAATGCCTCGTAAGGGACGACAACTGGAAACCCAACCTCGTGCTACAACATGATGATTTTGTCCGGGATGTAGTGGTTTACGAGCAAGGAGGCTGGGTGGTTACCGCCTGCAGAGATGAAGAAGTTCGTGTATGGAACCGATCGGTATGTTTCAGGCCCCATTGCTAGAGCAGCTGCCATGGAGAATGATAATTAACATATACACTACAGACAGGAAAGCTCTACCATACGTTCTCTGGTCATTACGAGGAAGTCACAGGGCTTGTGCTTATTGGATCGACCGTCGTCAGCGTTGGAATCGATGCAACCATCCGCCAATGGTCCCTCAAGCCGGATGAACTTCAGATAGCGGTGGAAAAGGCCAAGAAGACTACACCGGATGAGGACGAGGAGAAACCAAACCCCCAGTCCATGTTGACCGAAGAGGAAGAGCGAGAGCTGGCTGAGCTGATGGAAGAGGAATGAAAGGTTTTGATTTAGGGTCCAATTCCTATATAATCGAGATCATGAGCAGACATGAAATATGAATATAAATACCTACTTGTAATGCTCAGTTACTAGCGGTGATATATCGATGACGTATGCAGCAGGGATCTCCGGTAGTTAGTTATGCGGGCGTATGTCAGCAATGCACACGACCTGCTCCGCTCCGTTCTCGAAACATCCCCCCCCCGGTTGTTACTGGCCACTCTGTTACGACTGATGCTACCACGCTAGGCTTATTACTGCTATTGCTTTCGCTTTAATAAAATACCCTTGTCGTATTCTCCCTAGCTCCTACTATCTATTTAGTGAGCTTCTCTAGCCTACTGCATCACCGTGTTCTTCCCTCGTATCTTATCGGCCTCAGCCCCTCCTCAGAACAACGTGGGCTTATCCTCAGCGCCGGATCGAGCACGTTGACACCAACAATCCATAACCCGCAGAATGGCCACTACATCGGGCATGCATGTACAGACGCACGATGGCGGGCCGGAGACTGAGCCTAAGATGGTGAATCGACTGCGGGATAGCAAGTCGCCTTATGTGAGAACTGCCGCCCCCACCCGGTAGGATGGACGATCGAGACTAAACTAGCTGGAATAGGTCAGAGCGCATATGCAAAATCCGGTGGCATGGCAAATGTGGGATGCAGAGGCCATGGAATTGGCTAGGAGACACAACCGTCTAGTCTTTCTCAGTATCGGCTATTCAGCATGTCACTGTGTGTAGACCTGCTTTGTCGGTTCCGCAGTTCGTCTGGCTAATAGGAATATAGGGTGCCATGTCATGGAAAAAGAGTCGTTTATGTCGCCAGAAGTGGCTTCGATTTTGAACGAGTCGTTCATCCCGATCAAAGTCGACCGAGAAGAGAGACCCGACATTGACGATGTTTATATGAACTACGTACAAGCGACCACGGGATCAGGAGGCTGGCCTTTGAACGTCTTCTTGACACCGGATTTGGAACCGGTATTTGGTGGCACCTACTGGCCTGGACCAAACTCATCGACCTTGCACGGACAGGAGACTCTGGGATTCGTCGAGATTCTCGACAAGTTGAGAGAAGTGTGGCAGACTCAGCAGCAGCGGTGTCGCGATAGTGCAAAGGAGATTACCCGACAACTTCGGGAATTCGCAGAGGAAGGGACACATTCTCATCAAGGCGACCGAGAGGCGGATGAAGACTTGGATATTGAACTTTTGGAGGAGGCATACCAGCATTTCGCCGCGCGATATGATTCAGTCCACGGAGGGTTCTCCAGAGCGCCTAAGTTCCCAACGCCTGCAAATTTGAGCTTCCTTCTCCGTCTGGGGATCTATCCTAGCGCCGTATCGGATATTGTGGGACAAGAAGAATGCGAAAAGGCAAGCGCCATGGCGGTTAGCACGCTCATCAGAATGGCGCGCGGAGGTATCCGGGACCATATCGGTCACGGTTTCGCACGGTATAGTGTTACGTCTGACTGGCTCTTGCCTCATTTCGAGAAGATGCTTTATGACCAAGCGCAGCTATTGGATGTCTACGTAGATGCGTTCAAAATCACGCATGACCCGGAGCTACTGGGTGCTGTCTACGATCTGGTTACCTACTTAACGACCAGTCCCATTCAATCCGCGGTGGGTGGATTTCACTCTTCGGAAGACGCAGACAGTCTTCCAACGCCAAACGATAGCGAGAAACGAGAGGGTGCGTACTACCTCTGGACGCTGAAGGAGCTGACCCAGGTTCTTGGTCAAAGGGATGCTGGAGTTTGCGCTCGTCACTGGGGCGTGCTCCCTGATGGAAACATTGCACCCGAGAATGACCCACATGATGAGTTCATGAATCAGAACGTACTGTCAATCAAGGCGACACCGCGCCAATTGGCGAAGGAATTCGGGTTAGGTGAAGAAGAAGTTGTACGAGTCCTCAAATCGGCCCGGCAAAAGCTGCGCGAGCACCGAGAGAAAGATCGCGTACGGCCTGACTTGGACGATAAAATCATCGTGGCATGGAACGGTCTGGCCATCGGTGCGCTTGCCAAATGCAGCATGTTGTTCGACCAGATTGAGAGTTCGAAAGCGCTGCACTGCCAAGAGGCTGCAGCGCGAGCTGTCAAGTTCATCAAGGACAACCTGTTCGACAAACCCACGGGTAAACTATGGCGTATCTATCGTGATGGCAGCCGAGGCAACACGCTTGGGTTTGCAGATGACTATGCGTACTTGATTCATGGATTATTGAACATGTACGAGGCTACGTTTGATGACAGCTATCTACAGTTTGCGGATCAGTTGCAGAGTAAGGTTCCAAATTTCTTACGCAATGGCAATGACTAACTATTCTCTAGGGTATCTGAACCAAAATTTTAGCGCCCACACCGGATCAACACCGGCCGGATTCTATAGCACACCATCTACGTTGACGCCAGGCATGCCGGGGCCTCTTCTCCGGTTGAAGACAGGCACTGAGTCTGCCACGCCATCTATCAACGGAATTATCGCCCGCAACCTGTTGCGACTCGCGACACTACTGGAAGACGAGGAGTACCGGACTCTGGCGCGACAAACGTGTCGCTCATTCTCTGTCGAAATCCTGCAACACCCGTTTCTGTTTGTCGGACTTCTGGACGCCGTGGTTGGGCTAGAAACAGGCACCCGACAGGTTACCGGAGTGTATTGCTCGGCAGACATTACCGAAACAAAATCAGGACTCGAAGAGGGCCTGCTTGACCGCGCTAGCGCACCGATGTCAGCTCGCGACCTGGTGGCGAAGCAGGCGCGTAAAGAAGCGGGCCTGGCGACGTCGTCCTCCAGCGCAACGGTGGCGCTGGTGGATATCCGGCCGTCCCATGCAGGCGACTTCGTAGGCAACCCTTCATTTTGGCTGCGGACACGGAATCCGATGTATCGGGAATTGAAGGCGTCAGAGCCGGGGAAGAATTACATACAGGTTTGTGAGGGGGGCAAGTGCCGCATAGTGGACATATAAATCTCTTTTCTGTGATTTTGCATAGCTTTAGTCGTTTGTCATTGGTCATATAGAATCGAATTTTATCCAATTGCTTTGGTAAAGAAATGTGCACTGATCGTTGATGCCTCAAGTAGATGACGGTCATTGCCGGGTTCTAACCGTCAACAACGGCAGATCGGATCTACCGGGATCTGAAGCACTTGGCTTGAATATGAATGATGAATGGGATAGGTCAATTGTCAGGCAGCCAAGCTTCAAGAGAATCGATTGGAAATCTCGGAGATTAGAAATGCCCTTAATTACCGGTGACCAATGATCAGTAAGCGTGACCGTGAAGCAGGTAAATTAGCGAGTTAAATGATTAATGGATTCATCTCATGAATCTTGAGATTCTCCGGGCTCTTGTCGTATAGCGGTTCTGGAACCGATGGATCTGGCCAAGGAGGGCCATTTGCCGAGAAGTGAAATGAAGGGAACAGGTGGAAAAATCCTGCGGATGGATCTATACCGCGGTTACTGTGTCAGGGCGGCCCTTCGTATTCAGGTTGAAACTGAAGCGGTTGGATGTTTTCGAGAATGTCAGAAGGCTACGCCGAGGGATTTGGGTTGTATCGGCCATTGTTCAGGTGTTTGATTTTGCCAGAGGACATACGGGCCACGGACTACGGAGCATTAATAGTCTAAACTAAGTCTATAGTTGGAGTTCGTATCAGTGGCGTAATACTCAGTAGAAATAAGTTCTGGTGGCTGACATGCCGGACGGATACTGCACCCCATACTCCAACTCTATACGGAGTACAACCACAAACAATTATGTACAGAGTACTCCGTACATGCTGCTCTATCAGATTAATCTCACTCTGGACAAAGTGACAGGTTCTGGACTCTTGGGTTGAACAGCAAGCCAAGCCGAACGGACAGCTCCGGACAGAGGGCAGCAGCGATAATCTCCGAATCCCAATGAAAGCGCAACATGAAACACTGCCTCTTCAGCGATGGGGCAAGTGGAGACATTGGATTGGGCTAGTCGTTGCCAAGTTTTGGTGCTTGTTTATCCTTCTTTCACGCATCGTAGTTTATCTCCGGCCAATATGGGCATGATGATCTATGTTTGTTTTATATGGTTCTCGTGGAATCTTTTATACAGTACCATGGGTGTCTTGCATTTGGGTCTTTATAGAATTACAGCATCGTGCCGAAGAATACCATAATTACTAGAATTACAAAAACAATACAAACCTGCGACAAGGTGGACCACAAAAGGAGCGGGATCATCAGCCATAATAGCCAATAAGAGATGGTTCCTGACACAGACGGGCCAGGTTATTTACCTTTCAAGGTTTAGTGTGCTGCCAGGGGCTCGGGAATCTTCAACCGTCGCACATGGGGTGTGACAATACTGTACAATATGATACCGTCGTCATCACATCATTCAGGGGATCACATCCTACAAGGTTAGTATGGGTTTGTATAGAGTAGAGAAAAGTAAAGTACAGAATTATGTAGGAATATTCCGTAGTTGAATGTTGCAGAGAATGACCAGCCACAACACAGTACAGGCCAGACAAAGGCGGGCAAGAATGTCGAATGGTATGCGGTGGTTGGTCGAGGTTTCAGGAGATATGGTCATTGGCAGGACTCTTAACTGTGTCTATATACTCTACTGGCAGCCATGCATGTTGCCCTCACTCTACTCCCTACCAGTCTTTCTTTTTTTCTTTTTTTTTTTTTGGTAACAATCTGAAATGAATTGAGGGCTACTATTACAATGAGAGGTATCTCTCTTCTTGAATTGCCCCCCGCTCTCTCCCATAATTTGCCTCTTGATGGTCCCAGATCGCACGGCCCCACTGTCTCTGTGCCTGTGTCTCCTTTCCCACTAGTACTGTATTTCTCCTATTTCTTCTTCCTTTTCCCTCCCGCTCCCGCTCATTTCCCTTCCCTTCCTTCCCTTTTTCTCTTCCAAAGGCAGCTTCGTCCTCTCTTTTATATTGTTTTTGTCTTTTTCTCTTCTGTTGCTTTTTCTCCGCCTTTCAGTGCACTTTTTTTTTATATCTTTTTTTCACTCTTTTAAAAAAGAATAAAAAAAAGGTTATCTAAGGCTGTCGTTCTTTTGTTTATACATTTTTCCCACCGAAGTACATACAATCCAGCAGATATATTCGCCGTCGCAAAGTGCCCACCCAGCGCTTAACAATTCACATCGCCAGTCGATCCCTTATATCGCTCCCTATTCGACGGACTTGAGCCTTGCGAGCTGTCTTTTTTGATTGCTTGCCTTCGTTCCTTTTACCAGCTTGTCGACATTCTATCTGGAACTTCCCGGGGAAGTTTGATTTCACAGTTGACCTGTGTCATTATTCCTTCCTTGCCGCTCGCAAATCCACGGTCCCAGAAGAGAGAGCCATATATCAACTTTGTTTTCCGAAACGGGTAGAAAGAACCTTCAATCGATATCAACATGCGTTCATCATTGTTGCTGAGTGCCGTCTGTGCGGCCGGAGTCTGGGGTACGCCCCTCGACATCGACAAGCGCGTCTATGAAACCGACTGGAGCTATGTCACCCTTACCGAGACCTCCACTGCCCAGCCCGTGGCAGCAGCTACGACCACCTACGCCCCTGCGCAGGCTGTGCAGGAGACCGAGAACGTCGTCACCGCGGCCCCTGTGACTTCTACCAGCACCCTTCCTCCTGCCCCGGCGCAAACCACCACCTTGGCTCCAGCTCCCGCAAACAACGATAACAACAACGCCAACAATAACGCCAATACCAATACCAACAATGTTGCCAACAACGTTGGTGACGTTGTCGACAGCATCCTGCCTACGGCCTGGACTTCCAGCTGGTCCACCGAGTGGACATCGACCCCCACACAGGCTCCTACTACCATGTCCTCGACCACCTCCAGCGCTGGTTCGCAGGGCACCAACGCCTACCAGCAGGCCATCCTGTATAATCACAACATCCACCGCAGCAACCACTCGGCCAATTCCTTGACCTGGTCCGACACCTTGCAGGCTAGCGCCCAAAAGTTGGCTGCTCGCTGTGTGTACGAGCACGACACGTATGTTCTTTCTACCTAGACTTAGATGTATATTCTCAAGTTTACTAACGCTTGTACAGGAGCATTGACGGCGGTGGTTACGGTCAGAACATCGGCTACGGTGTGAAGGAGGACAACATCGGCCAGATGATCACCAACCTGATGTACAACGACGAGATGGGCTTCTTCTCCGACCTGTACGGCTTGGCCAGCCCCCTCATGGAGCTGTTCGACAGCTGGGGTCACTTTTCCCAGATCGTCTGGAAATCCACGACCGAGGTGGGATGCGCCACTGTCATGTGTGACAGCCTGGGCAACGTCGATGCGAGCCAAGCCCTTCCGTTCACCGTCTGCAATTACAACCCTGCAGGAAACACCGGTGGGGAATATGCCGACAACGTGCTCAAGCCTCTTGGGCAGCCCATGTTCACGGCATAAACTTGAGATATTAAAATGAAATATATAAAAAAGACATGCTTTCCTGGGTCATGTGATTGTTGGGCATGGTTGTTTCTTTTTGCTATCGACTTGAGGAGATTGGTGGATGCCATCCTACCTGCTGCATCGACTCACTCGGAGGGTTGTATCTTTTGCATCTCTTTTCTCTTCTCTCCACCCTTTTTTAAAGCTTTTTCTTCACTTCTCTCAGACACCCTTCACGATTTACTCAATGTGAATATTACTTCTTCCCTTCCTTTCTTCTGGTCGATACTGGCAAATGTTTTGGGAGTCCTTGGCGCCATAGCGATTGAATTGAGTGCTTACTGGGCGGTTTTCTACAATATGCCTGATTGATTTCTCCAACCTTGAGGATTGACCAACCAAAGTAGCTCTTAAGATATTGGCATGGCGTGGAACGGAGGATCTCTGCAAGTCGTATGTGAATCTTGCATATCGTGCCCATGACCACAATCCGAGAGAAGACTGTCTTTTTTTTTTTTTTTGTTTTATCCCCATTGGCAATTTCAATTCTTGTTACCTATCAATTTGTTATTCTGTCATTTTCACTTCTGGCCCTACGCTTTGATCGCTTGTTTGACGCCGTGCGGATGATCCGGTGCCAATCTTCATCAGCCGCGCGCGTCATGACGTATCTTGGTTGGTTATTATTTGTGTATATTTATTCTTCTATTATGACCGTGTCGGTTCTCTGAGACCTGCATAGGATCAATTATTGAATTTGCTTTTGTAGTTGTTTCACGTGTAATTTCGTCCATGTGCGCATCGCATTGATGCATAAGCACGTAGGTGTCAACTATGTTCAATACAAGCTTAATTAGTCGCGAGGTCCGACCTCATATCAAGCCTACATAGTACTAATATGTATTACTACTCTAACAGTTCGCAGTCCCAATGATGTAGCGTTGGCCAGTGCTGAAGTAATTGCCACGTGATCACCCCGCAAATTGTCCAACCAACGCCGAGCTTTTTCCTGAAGAACAGCCCAAAGAGAGGAACCAGATCACTACCGCAACAGCAATTCCCTTCGTCCGAGACGTCACCAAAGGTACCTAATCACTGCTTTCCCAGAGGTATGACGCTGTGCATGTGCCATGGGTTTCGATCCACTGACAATTCGCCTTATTGACAGTGAGGATTTGCCCCCAGACTTAGCCTTCCGTTCGCGTTGAGGATTGGGCTAATTGCCTTTTATTTCAGATCCTCCTTCCTTCGTTCTACTTCTACTCATCTTTTGTCTATTTTTCTGGCATTGTACGAATCAATCAACTCTATCGACCGAGACTATTGCCTTTGGTTTTGGCTCTTTTAAGGTGTCTCTCAATCCCCGCATACTGTGGGGAGTAGCGACGGATCACCATTAACCACCAGCCTGGATTGTTTAACCGGACCATAAGGCAAAAAAAAGAAAGAAAAGAAAAAGAAGTGTTATTTATTTGTAAAGCGATTGAAAGGCTCTGAGTCAGTGAGCAAGGAATAGGTAAGGACAGAAGGAATCTTCAGCTTATCTCCATTCCTCCACGGCAAACCAGTGGCTAAATCTCCTTCTCCAGTTATCCGTTTCCCCGACACATCCTGGTTCCCTCGGACGCTCCACTAAGGACTGCATTCTAGCCGTCAAAAGGCTCACTACCTACTAGACAGCCTTGGTAAGCGGCACATAGCTTTCTCCCCTTCTTCCGTTGGTCTCTTTTCCATCGCCCCGAATGGACTCCCGTTACTCCACCACCTCCAGGCGGCGACTCGGCGGGGTATCTATTCCTATATGTATATCAGTCGCTGCTCTTTATGTTACCTGCTATGTTCTTTCCGTCTTTTAGCACCTCTCATTCTGGTCTGTTGCTTGCCTGTCTTATATCCCCCCTTCGTCAATGCCCTCATATTGTTTGCACGATTGCCACTATTTCTACCGCAGTGCTCTACGTCTTTTGTCCATTCCTACGTTTCTCTCTTGTCGCTTTGCCTAGTTAATTGGGCATCCATCACCTGACGATTTTCTTTTCCTTTCTCGTGACCTCAAAACTGACAATTATGTCTTACTCCGACATGGCAGTTCGTTTTTTTACTGCCCCTAAGCCTCTCGGGGACACAATGGCTTCCCCCAGACGTCTTTCCCAACCTACTCTCGAACCTAAGATTGCATCTTCCAACAACCCGACATTAACAAGCGGCGACATGTCGGCACAACCCAAGACCAACGGTGCCGCACCGGCACCAGATGTGTCCTCGAAAGAAAAGAAGGGTCTGACTTTCGCCAACCAAGACTCTCTTCCCAAACTGCCTGTTCCTGAACTCGAGAAGACCTGCAGCAGATATTTGGAAGCTTTGTCTGCATTGCAGTCCCCCAGGGAACAAGAGGAGACCAAGGCTGCTGTGCAGGATTTTCTCAAGACTGATGGACCTGTTTTGCAAGAGAAGCTCAAGAACTACGCTTCATCGAAAACAAGTTACATTGAGCAGTTCTGTATGTTGCACAGCCCCTGCCAGCGAGTGACTGAAATGCAGGCTAACAAAATTAGGGTACGATTCGTACTTGAACTTTGATAACCGTATGACGTCCTACTTCGTTGAGTTTATCCTTGAGTTGGTGTACTGACAGATTTTCCAGCCGTTGTTCTGAACCTGAACCCTTTCTTCTTGTTAGAAGATGATCCGACCCCGGCACGGAATAACCAGGTGACTCGTGCAGCCTCTCTAGTTGTTTCTGCTTTGTCCTTTGTCCGAGCCGTCCGGCGAGAAGAGTTGCCGCCCGACACTGTCCGTGGGACTCCTCTTTGCATGTACCAATACTCGAGGTTGTTCGGTACTGCACGTGTCCCGTCAGAGAATGGCTGTGTCATCAACCAGGACCCTCGTGCTAAGCACGTCGCGGTGCTCTGCCGCGGACAGATTTACTGGTTCGACGTTCTCGATGAGAACAACGACCTGATCATGAGCGAGAAGGACATTGCGCTCAATCTCCAGGTTATCATCAATGATGCCGAGCAGACGCCCATCCAGGATGCTGCTAAGGGCGCCCTTGGTGTGCTCAGTACGGAGAACCGGAAGGTTTGGTCGTCCATGAGAGACATCCTGACCAAGGATGAGGGCTCCAACAATGCGGAATCACTGAACATCGTCGACTCGGCGCTGTTCATGCTTTGTCTCGACTACACTGAACCCCAAACCACATCGGAGCTGTGCGCCAACATGATCTGTGGAACTAGCGAGGTGGTCCGAGGCGTGCAGGTGGGTACCTGCACCAACCGTTGGTACGACAAGCTCCAGATCATTGTGTGCAAGAATGGCAGTGCAGGAATCAACTTTGAGCACACTGGTGTTGATGGCCACACGGTACTGCGGTTCGCCAGCGATGTCTACACCGATACCATCCTCCGATTCGCCAAGACGATTAACGGCCAAGCCCCCACACTGTGGGCGACCAGCAGCCCTGATCCGGCCAAGCGGGACCCCCGCAGCTTCGGCAATGTGAGCACCACTCCGCGTAAGCTTGAATGGGACATGACTCCGGAGCTGAGCATCGCTTTGCGATTCGCCGAGTCCCACCTTTCCGATCTGATCCAACAGCATGACTTCAAGGTGCTCGACTTCGAAGGCTTCGGCAAGAACTTTATCACCTCCATGGGCTTCTCTCCCGATGCGTTCCTCCAGATGGCTTTCCAGGCTGCCTACTACGGTCTCTACGGTCGTATGGAGAGCACCTACGAGCCGGCCATGACCAAGTTCTTCCTGCACGGACGGACTGAGGCCATCCGCCCAGTGACCAATGAATGTGTGGACTTCATCCAGGCCTTCTGGGGCGACAATCCCCCGGAGCAGAAGATCAACGCTCTCCGGAAGGCGACCGAAAAGCACACGGCCATCACCAAGGAGTGTTCCAAAGGGCAAGGACAGGACCGCCATCTGTATGCACTGTACTGCCTGTGGCAGCGTTCGTTTGACGAAATCGCATCGCCTGCCGCCAGTTTGGATGCCACTTCCAACGGTTACTCTAGCCCCGTCGAGAGCGGCTCGGTGGCAGAGTCGCCTAAGGCCTCGGACGCCGGGTTGTCCGAGGACGGCCTTTCCTCGGCCAACAGCTACAGCCTCCGCGGCATGCGCCCCGTCCCCACCACCCCGGCCATCTTCAGCGACCCAGGCTGGGACAAGATCAACAACACGATCCTGTCGACCTCGAACTGCGGCAACCCGTGCTTGCGACACTTTGGCTTCGGCCCGACGTCCGGTGACGGCTTTGGTATCGGATACATCATCAAGGACGACTCGATCTCGATTTGCGCTTCGTCAAAGCACCGCCAGACGGCGCGGTTGATGCACACGCTCGAGCTGTACCTCCTGGAGATCCGCAAGCTGCTGCGCGCGACCACCCGCAAGACCACAAGCCCGCGCACGAGCCGCGCCCGTGAGATGGAGCAGATTGCCGAGCGATCTGACAGGGCCGAGCACCGTCGTGGCCGTATCGTCCGGGGCGATCCGAATCAATTGTACCAGCGAGGTACGGAGACGCCGACGACTGATGGTGGAGAGCTGGAGGATGATGGCATGGGAGGATGTAAGTTTTTTTTTCTTCCCCCCAACTCTCTTTTCACACTCTTATGGGAGCATATGCTAACGGAAATTAGATGGCTTTTTCGACGCAGGAATGCTCTTCCACGCTCTCAAGGGATTGAACGCTGAACGGGAACGCAGCGTTGACCGAACCGTCAAGCGGCGGTTCGTTGGAAAGAAGTTGCATTTGAATGACTATTAGCGTGTTTACGATTGATCGGGTTTACGATTGGCGTTATGATCTCTGGTTTTCTATTCTTGATTCCCTGCAGCGTTTGTCATGCTGATACGGCATTAAATTGAATCGTTACGAGTACGTACAAAATGAACTGTTGCATCATGGAAGGACATTCTTGTGTTATACAGGTGCACGTGCCACCAATTCATGTGGTTTGACAATGTGATAAGTCTTTGCGCCAAACAGGATTGCATCGGTTAAATCCCAAGATACTCGTACGTTATTCCTTGATGAGAAACGTGCATCGCATGGCACATGGGCTAGTAACTCGACAGGGGTGCATGTTCGTGCTAGGATTTGATAAAGATGCTAGCCGCCATTTCGGGGTAAGGACGTGCACTAGCTGTCTGCACCTCATATGCAGCTGGCGGGCGAGTGTCTGTACTGGGGGTTAGTAGGATACTCTGTATTCGGCTTGCTTATAATGAATACTTCTATAGCTGCCATAATTCTCATAGAGAATCTGACAATATTGTGCTCGCCATAATATGAATAGTACTGTATTCCATACTCTTGTGTACAGTATCCTGCAATGAATCATGGTTTATGCAACCAATCAAAACCCCTAACAATGAGATCATCCGATATTCATTACTGTTCCCGGCAGTACGAGATATACCCTGGTCAGTGTATTTGTAGGAACACCGGCTATTGGTCTTCCTGTAACTGTGGCAGTCACGTGTATCACGTGATCTCTGTATCAAAGGAAAGGGTACAGAGCCGCAACTGTACGGGAGACAAGTTTTCTGTTCTGTGACACGAACAGCGCAATTGTTAGCAGGTAAGTATTAATTCTTGCCTAATTGTCTAATTGTTCCCTGATTTATTTGAATGTTTGGACACCCCTGTACTTAGCGCTCTCTGCAACCGCTCAAGCTCCACCGAAACCGGAGCCGGTGGCCGTGCTGGGATCTGCTAGACTGGAGAAGCCCTGAGCATATCAGGTGATTCTGTATCTAGGGCGGCTCTACCTTTTTCCCGACTGACCTCCTCTCCATCTGATATCGATCTTTTTTCCAGTCCAGTCCAGAACACTTGATAACGGCCATTCTCGTGTTGTATCAGGACTGCAATTATTACTTCTCTTTGCGGTTTTTTTTTTTTTTATCTTTTTGTCGCTTTCTTGCCTGTGCTTTCACGCAGCAGAGAAATAACAATTAACAGACCAGGAGATTTCACCTTCAACGACATACTTGTACCCTTTCTCCTTCGCTCGACACCTTCCTCTCCCTCCCTCGACCGCTGGGATTCCGCCTTTATCGCCGTCGATCAGCGGTCGCATCTTTCCCGACGACGGCATCTCTCTTCCTCTCCCTCCCTCCGTCCCGTCTTGACTCGATTCCGTCCTTTCCCATCATACCGCGATGATGGCCGCCGCGCTTGAGCAACCTCTCTCCAACAAACCCGCCGCGAGCGGCTGTCCGACCACCACCGCCGATGCTGCCGCCGCTTCCTTCACGCCCCCCCAGAGCGCCAATGGCAAGAAAGAGGTCCCCGAAGGGGTGCCCTCGGACTTGTCGGATCTAGAACTCGATCCTAGGAATGGCGCGGCTCCGGCGTCAGAGGAGGACGACGAGGAGATTGAGCCGGACCATTACTATGGTGGCGGCAAGATCCCTGTGTTCAAGCCGGTATGTGTTGCGATGGGCCCCGGGTGTATCCTGGTCTGTGTCGCAAGGCTGACAATGCTTGGAAGACTATGAACCAGTTTCAGGATTTCCAAAAGTTCATCGACAAGGTTGATAAGTATGGTATGAAGGCGGGCATTGTCAAGGTTATTCCTCCTAAGGAATGGTAGGTTTTGTCAAATCCGGTTACCCGTGACGATGACTGACAACGGTAGGGCCGATGCTCTTCCACCGCTCGACGAAGCGATCAAGAAGATTCGCGTTAAGAATCCCATCATGCAAGAATTCCACGGCTCGCACGGCACCTATACTCAGGCGAATATTGAGAAACAACGATCCTACAACCTCCCGCAATGGAAGGCGCTATGCGAGGAAAGCAGCCACCAGCCCCCGGCTCGACGAGGCGAACGACGTCGAAACCAGGAACGAGTCACTCGCGCTGCGCCGACTCCCAAGCCTCAGACTACGAGTGCTTCGCCCCAGAAGCGACGCCCTGGACGACCGCCCAAGCGTGCGAACCAAGTCAAGGTGAAGGAAGAGCCGGTGGATGACAGCCTCGATAAGACAAAACTCGATGGGCCTCCTACTCCCGTATCGCCCGAGTCGAACCCCGTTGAGACCAAATCCGAAGAGCTGAGCGAGGGTGAGGCGTTGTCGGCACCAAAACCGAAAGGAAGACAGCCTAAGTCGGTGAATGCACGACGGAAGAACAATCGGGGTGATGCCGTGGATTTTGTGGACGAAGAGGCCTTCAAGGACTTTGACTACCGGATTCACGATAACGAGGACTACACGCAAGAGAGGTGTGAGGAGCTTGAGACGGCCTACTGGAAGTCGCTCATGTTCAACAATCCCATGTACGGTGCGGATATGCCGGGTTCGCTGTTTGATGACAACATCACCAAGTCGTGGAATGTTGCCAAACTTCCCAATCTGCTGGATGTGATAGGCCAGAAAGTTCCCGGTGTCAACACGGCATATCTCTATCTGGGCATGTGGAAAGCCACATTTGCCTGGCATTTGGAGGATGTTGATCTCTACAGTATCAACTACATCCACTTTGGCGCCCCCAAGCAGTGGTATAGTATCTCGCAAGAAGACGCCCCTCGCTTTGAACAGGCCATGAAAAGCATCTGGACCAGCGATGCTAAAAGCTGTGATCAATTCCTCCGCCACAAAACCTACCTCGTGTCCCCTAGTCTTCTCAAGTCCCAGTATGGTATCACCGTCAACAAGATGGTCCACTACGAGGGCGAGTTCGTCATAACCTATCCGTACGGATACCATTCAGGATACAACCTGGGCTACAACTGTGCCGAGTCTGTCAACTTCGCCACGGAGAAATGGCTAGAGTATGGCCGCATCGCTAAAAAATGCAATTGCGAAGCAGACAGCGTCTGGATCGACGTGGACGAAATTGAGCGGAAGCTGCGGGGTGAATCGACTCCAGAGTACTACTATGATGAATATTACGGGAGCGACATGGATGACCTCGAAGGTGCATCCGACCTCCTAACTCCACCGCGTAGTGTCCCCGAAAAGATGGCTAGTACTCGTGGTCGCAAGCGCAAGCATGACGGCGACCTGACCCGGGCCAAGCGCATGAGGGTTCATATGGATGTTCCCAGAAGGATTCCTTGCCTGCTATGTCCCAATGACTTGGAATATGAAGATCTTCTTCCAACCGAGGATGGTCGATCGCACGCACACCGTCGCTGTGCTCTGTATACCGAGGAGACCAGCATCCTCCGAGACGAGTCTGGCAGGGAAGTCGTGTGCGATGTGGACAAAGTTCCCAAGGCGCGCATGGGACTCAAGTGTCTCTTCTGTCGTGAAGTCCGTGGTGCCTGCTTCCAGTGCAACTATGGCAAGTGTACTCGGGCGTACCACGCCACTTGTGCTCTTCTGGCGGGTGTTCAATGCGAACTCGGCTCGGTCGCGGTGATTGCGGACGACGGTAATCAATACTCGATTCCCAGCGTCGATCTGAAATGCAAATATCACCGACAGAAGCGACACCAGGTTGTCAATGGTGATTCATTCGAGCACGACTGTAAACTTCTCGACACGGCGCGGAGACTGGTTCCTGGCGATCTGATCCAGTTCCAGGCGGATAAGGAAATCAATGGAGCCGTGGTACTGGAGAATCGACCGGAGGAGTACTCATTGCTGGTCAAGATGCTTCCACGGGGGTGAGTTCTCCCTTCTTTCTGTTTCTTTTTCTTTTTCTTTTTTTTTTTTGGTTTTTGTGATGGTTTTTCTTTGTGGCTGTGGTTTATTATGATTGCCCCTCCATGACCCCACCACCATTTTGTGTTCCTTTATCGGAGGCTTTCACCCACGCACTTTGGCTCGACCTGATACCTGTTCCTTACTGGCGAGTTTTGCTGGCAGAGTCGAAGTCTATTTTATTTTTTTTTTATATTTTTTTTGACCGCATGTTGACTGACTCGATTGTCTAGCGATGCCATTGAACTGCCGTACCGATGGCTGCTCATTGTTCGGAAGAGCAACTTCGCACCTCTGGCTCCCGGGACTAAGCCACTCCCGGCGCATTTGGCGCGTAAACCCGAGAATCGGAAAGAGCTGGATTTGCCGGTGGCAGGTAACCCGTTTGGTGATGGGCCGTCGCCATATCAGTGGGCCGAATTTGAGACGGTGAACGATGCAAGCCATGTCTGGGTCCACCAGCTCCAGGGGCAGCACCGGCAGCAGCAGCAAAAGCACCAGATTTGGTATTACTTGGGGCCATCGTCCACCGAGTGTAGGGCTCAATATACGCACAACCCTAGCGTGCCTGTCCACAATCCCCGGGCGAATTTCCTGGATAGCGTCCGGTCGCTTGGCGCGGTCAATCATTCTCAGCAGTCAGTGGCCGCGATTAATGCTAAATATGCTCGGACGAATAATAGCCCAGCAATTCTGCAACATCATGCGGTGACCCGGCTGCTCCCCTCTGCTGCTAATGCTGGTGCTGCTTCCGCCTCATCTTCGGCTTATCCCCACCACCGGCAGCATAACCACCACGGCCTGCAGTACCATGCTAGTCCTACTACTAGTACTAGTGCTCCTGCTGCTATTGCTTCTGCTGCCCCTCATCATACTCATCAACAACACCAACAACTTCCGACCCAGTCTCACCTTGTCCCTGCTGCTGCTGCCGCCGCCGCTGCCACCGCTCCTCCTGTGCAGCGTCCTCTTGCCCCTCCTCCGCCGCCGCCGACGTCGCTGCACGCTACGACCACCTCCTCTCCGTCCTCTTCTGCGATGCCGTCAGCCTATCGCTCCCTGCCAACTCAATCTGCTCGTCACGCTCCGTACCCTCAGATCACCAAGGCTCATCTTCAACAACAAAATAATAATACCAACAATAATAATCACAATAACTCGCACTCCCGTTCCCCTTCCCAACAGCAACAACAATCACAGCAACTTCAGCAACTGCCCACCAATACCTTTGCCAACGTCCGGGAGCTCATTGCCCGTCGTCGACTCGCCCAAATCACCGACCATGCCAATGTGTTCGCTGGGTATAATATCGTCAGTCCCGAGCTGGTCGTAGAGACACTGCTGGGCCCCATGGGCTCAGTACCGCCGTCCAATGGTCTGGAAAAACTTGAGCTGGCCATGGCTCAGCAACGGGTGCAACCCCGGGCGGTCGATGGGACCTTGCTGCCGTTACAGCCGCTCAACATGCGGTCGGAGGAGGTGAACCGACTGTTGCAAATGCTCCGGTTTTCGCTCGTGAGTCACCGTGAGCGATTGGATGTGCTGCAGCAGAAAAAAGAGTCGGAGAATAACAAGGCTGAATCGGTCGATCGGGGTAGTGTGGCTGCGGCCAAGATGGCGGGAAAATTCGCGTTTCTTGATAAACAACGGTCACAAGTGCCGACCGTGTATCAGTCACCGTATGACCACCCGTCCGGTTTCACCAAGTACGCTGAGGAGACCTTTGGTCTTATTCCCTGCGAACCCGAGCTGCCCAAACCGTCGCTGGCCAATGATTATTTCGCCAGTCTCTCGCAAGAGGACCAGGAAAAGATCATGAAGACGTGCGGTAGTTATGTGCAACGGGCCATTGAACGCTCGACCAGCCATAGTCGTCAAGGATCCGCATCCAATTCTCGATTGGCGTCGGTCCTGGCTCAACAGACGGAAAACCCGACCATAGATATCACGCCGGTTGAGGACATGCCGCCGCTATCAGCGCTCGATCTGCCCCTGCACGCGGACTCACCCTGCTCAAGTTTCAGTCGGTCGCATTTGCGATTTCAGTCACCAAATGACTTCACCCCCCATGGAGTCGAATCTCACAATCACGACCACCATGAGCTTTTCGGTGACCAGCAGGCCAACATGCGGTTCTGGCAAAACGGGCCGTGGGAAGCTGGCGACGGGAATACACCGAACGAGGAGAATCGACCGTTCTTTGGGCCGCATGAACGACTCAAAAATGACTATGCCTCGTCGGACATATCTCTCGGTCGGGGGCCGGGGTCTTTGCACTCGGTTGACATGGCTGGTTTCGGACTAGATGGGACGGACGATATATGTGCTGAATTGAGCCCGTGAGCGTATCTTTTCTTTCCATTCGTTTTTGGTACTTGCTGTGATACGAAATCATTCATGTCTCATGTAACGATTTTCTTTTTGTTCCTTGGACTGATGACTGCATGACTGGCGTTTGACTGTTGTTGAGTTGCTGTTTTCCGGTTCAGAAAAAGAGGCAATGTTCATTCCATCTGAGATTGGACAGATGAGGAGGAGACAGAAACAGGGGCAGGAAGGAGGAAGAAAAGAGAAGCGACCGTGGGATATACTTGTCTACTTATTCTACGGAGTACAACACGACAGCCCCGTCCGGCTGAGTTGACCACGCTGGGCCACAACTCGTAACACCGACATTTGCTCTCGGGTTGCCCTCCCCATCACGACGCGGGGTGTCGGGCTAGCTGGTTGATGCCCGGACACGCCAACGGCCCACCAGCCACCTTTCTTCCTCTTTTCCCTTTTCCCCTCGTCCATATACACGCCTTGCCGGCTCAAATGAGGCAAAGGGCCTACTTCCGCCCTACGCTACGCTGCGTTTACTACGTTTTACCACGTTTACATTACTCCCTTGTTTCCCTATTTCCTTCGACGTGCACGATACGATAGACAAAAGCAGGAAAAAGAAAAGTCAACTGATCTTTGCACTTCCCTATTTCCCATTCTATTGATACCCCTGTTCCTTTCCCAATCCTTTCCTTTCCTTGTTTCCCTTCGCTGATGAATACAATTATTGTATCCCTCCTGATGTTCTTCTTTTCTTTCTTTCCCCCCTCTTGTTTGGCGCTCATCCGGGTCTCTGGTCTCGAGGAGGCAGACAAGACTGGATGTGGCAGCCGTCACCCCATGAATATAAGGGTGACAGTCGATGTGATTGATGCTTGGGCGGCACGATTCTTGGGTATCGGTGGTATTTAAAGTAGTTGGACAATAAGACCTCCGAACGAATTGGTTTCAATGAATACTCTCAGGCTATGGAATAGTTCGTAGAACACTTAGCCGTGGATAATACTCTCCGCAATCTGGCCAACCCAGCTGTATCAGTATGCCGAAAAATTGCCGTACGCCTCTCGATCATCACGAGCAGATCAAGCTTTCACCAATCCAAACTCGGTCAAATTTCGGTTATTGTTGTTGTTGTTATTGTTGTCTAAAACCAGAACCCGCGAATACTCTTCGAGCAACACTACCCACCACAGACTCGGGCTGGTTGGGGTTCGTCACTGTATTTTCAGAACTAGTTTCCCGTATTGCCAGCATTGTAACAAGGTCCATATCGTCTATCCATTGCTTTGTCTTCCGACTGATTTAAATATCCTCTTTGCGCACTCCTTATATCCCATCGATGGCACTCAAAATAGGCTCTGTGAGATGGCGCTCTTCAGACACCGGTGGCTAACTTCCCATGAAAGCAACCCTATTCCGATTGATTCCATTTATGAGATTGGTGTGGTCTTCCAAGTGGTAGGCGTACCATAAACATGTACAATGGTGAACAGTATGCCAGGGTTTCTTGAAGTGAGCACATTCATTAAGCCATGACAGATGATATGTGGAAAAACATAACGATCAGAAGGTGAATATATGCAACAGAATAAATAGCTATAATTTCAATAGTGAATTGGGTTGATATCAATGCCCACAAGCAATATATGCCGGCGATTAACCCTCAACCTGGAATATACGCGCAGCCTCAAACAGCCATGAACATGGTTACCTATACAGTGGTACTCCTAAGTAGCACTGGTACTACAATATACTGTGTATACAGGGACTCAGTAGATGACAGGCTCAGCTATATGTCTTAATTTCATATAAAGAGCTCAAGAAAATCCGTCAGACCGAAGATGCTGACCACAGATTGGACAGGATCATCCAGGATCTGTGTTCTGAGCAATCAAACAGGCTGGCGCCACACCCGATTATTTGTATACGATGATACGCCGACATAAGTATCGACATTCCCGCAGAAATAGTGTGTATTTCTCTTTTAAAGATTCTGCCATTAAGACGATTCGAATCTTCTTTCACCATCCATGGCCAGTAGACAAGATGGCCAGTCGCTGTGAAAACCCGTGAATCACCATATCCATATTTCTACGTGCATATGCTTGCGCTAACAGAACCCCTCCACAGACTTCTAGACCCGCCTTGACGGATCTCCTTCCAAGCGTAGCCAAGCAATTCGTGGCCGAATGAGATGTTTACCGTGTCCTGCTCGAGAACGGCGAGAGCGTTATCTTCAAACCGGCACGTGATGAAGAACCAGCTAAAGCCGAGATGCACATGAACCCCAGGATTAGCTAGCTGTGTATAACAGATTCAAATCTTTCCAGGGAAAGTACATTACCATTTGCTATGGGCTTGTAACCCTGCGTTATCGAGCTCTTTTACCTCAGAGACCCGGATGGTGGTCGAGACGTTCTCTGTGCCATCATTGAATTTCGTAATCTTAAGGGCCGGCCAGGGGGTGCTGACGGGTAAGTTTTCCCAATTTCTTTGGCAAACTCCAGTATCTACTGACTTTGCTGGGACGAAGGACGAAGTTTTTCCATGCATGGATATTATCAATTGGCATACTGTGCAATTGCTCAAATTGTGTCACTGGCCTTCCGCGATGACGCTTTCGAAAATGAGCTGACCCCAGAGTTGATCTGGCGGATTAAGGTTCCAAAGTATACCAGAGCTCTTCCGCTTTGGTGGAAAAAGGATAAGTTGAACCTTCCCCTACTTCGACGTGTGGTTCGAACTCAGTATGGCTATGGGGTTCATCCGACGCTACCAATGACTTATGACTCGAGCCGGCTGGCACTCAAAGATCTGGGAGAGGATGGAGGATTTGAGAACAACCTAGGTCATTACAACTTCCGACGTTGGACTGCAAATGAAGCCAACCGTAAGTATCTCTGCATGTGACCCTATTGTACTTCATAGGACCTCTGTGATTCCGATGGGTATGGGGGCTTTGGATGAATTATTGGATTTGCCTAACGTGCTTGGAACAGGCCACTTTACCAGTCAAGAGCGGAAGAGGGTTCTTGGCCAGTCCGGAGACTTTATTTTGGAAAAGCATTACCAAGCGGAATTATCCAGCAAGATCTCCAACATGTGGTCCTCCTTCGGCCCCCTCAGGAGGGTCTTCTTCAGAGAGCAGTGGGCATGCTTAGGAACAGAGATCCACTGGCCCCTTCAAATACTACTGACGAGCAGCTACGGGCTATTCGTCGACATCCTGAAATTCTGGAACTCAGGCAAGAGAAATGGGAGTTAAAGGAAGAAATGTGATCCCTGGCTGGCACCATTCAGAACGCTTGAAATCATTTCCCTGACCTCTATCAGAGGCATGACGAAATCAGCAGGAAGCTCACCAAGTTAAGGAAGGCCCTACAAGATAATACTCAGCAGACCGCCAGAAAAGATTATTTCCATACAGCACCTGTACTAGAAATTGACAGACAAATCCAGCAGCTCTTGGGTAAATCTGGTGCAGAAAATTGTGATGCTGACAGTACCAAGGATAGCGATGAAGATTGGCAGCCTCCCATCCCAGATCATGTCTTTCCTAAAAGAGCTCGTCTAGTGGAGTCATTCTACGGTCCGGAGGGGGAGTGTTTTGATGAGGATAGACTACTTGCAAAATGTATCCAAGTTATTGAGGACCTGGTCGCACTCTCACACCTCTGTGAACCAAATTGTCGAGGCAAATGAGCCAACTGGGATGGGGACAATGAGCAGAGCGAGACATCTGAGGGAAAAGAAGCCTTCCTGTCAGAAGAGAAATCCCTGGAGTGTCCCACAGATGTATGTATCATTTGTGGTATATCCCGCTGCTCACCTTCTAATCCCTATCCACACAAGTTTCCATCAGAAAGGAAGGATTCTCTCCGTCGTCATCTGATCGGTCACCTTATGAATGCACACGACGGAGTACGCTGCACCTGGGAAACTTGCAGCAAACTCCCTACTTTCATCAATATTGCTGAATTTTTAGCATATGCCGCCAATATTCATCACTATGACCTCCATATCAAGCTGGAACGTATTCCCAAGAGACGAAAGCTGTCTCAGGATGAAACACTGTCTTTCAGCAGCTCCAGCATGTCGTTAAGGTTGAGCCGATCAGCCACTGAGACTCCCGCTTCCTCCGTTGATATTGAAATAGGGAAGATTGACCCACGTTTACTTGCAGCCTCGAATACCAAATACAATGAGACCTGCCGTCGGTCCCAACGATTGAACCCTCATTGATAGTACGAAGCAATATTGTTTATAGTTTGTAGGTAGATCTCGAAGCTTCTCATGTGCCGAAGGCTGGTCCTTAATACAACATTTACCTTTTTATATAAGATCATATCACTTAAAAGCAAATGATGCCCAAGCACTAAAAAACAATGCACTACCAACATAAGCCACCTCTAACGCTAAGTATACTAATATAATACCTTAAACACCCAAGGCAACTGGCGGGCAATCTAAATTTACCAGTCAACTAACATCATTGTTAATGTGTTCATGAGCCCTTAGGATATGAACATAAATGGGAGCCATCGCGTCAGGTTACTCAGTATCTTGTACGCTCCAGAAATAGAGGGGTAGCATACATATGTCAATGATATTTCATGTATCAGTTAAATGTAAACTCCAGAAGATCTGGAGCAAACAGGTAGGCAGCAGGTGAAGCTAATCATCCATATAAGCGCCCACCTAGAACTTTCAGTTTTTTAGTCTTTCCGGACTCCATCAGCCAAATATTGATACCTGATTGGAAATTGCCAATGAGGGGCCATTTTGGCACATTAGCGACAGCATCATGTGAAACAGCTCATTGAGAAGTATATTCTCTAGAACAGTCGTCTCATACCCAATGTGATCATAATACATGGGTTTAGGTTCCTAAAGCTGATGCGTGGGTCTGCGACACTGAAGAGGTCCGCTACCAAATGGTGTCGCTACTGGATGGTGAAAAAAAATCATGAAGGATTCTAGGGAATGATGCTAAGCTTTCCCATAAATTCGCCCATTTCCTGGGTAGACATTTATAACCAAGACCATACCATAAGGTTACTCCATCTTAACCCGGCACCAGACAGCCTGCCGTACCGAAAGAGCGTTTCCATGCCACATGAGACATGGCAACAGAGGCGTGTACTTGAACAGGGTCACAGGAATTGGCCTACTGCTTAACTAGCTCATTATGGCCTCAACTTTACTTAACAGGAAACCTGTATAACCGTGGTGTGTGGTTGGCAGCAGATGAAACACAGAGAACATAGAAACATGGTGTCCAAAAAGTGTGGCGCCTTGGTAAATAAAATAAATCTCCTGAGGCCAGTTGATCTGCAACTCTCAGAATATAAACATACCCAAGTCTATCCAGATCCAGGCAGGATACTCATTCTTCTCTTTGCAAAATAGCAAAAATGCCCCACAAACCTCACGCTGCAAAGAATCCCCGTCAGTCAGGCAGTCAAAAGCGAAGAATCAACAAAAATGCAAATGCAAGCAGGGACTATTTACAAAGGCTTATGAATATAGCATGTACTGTGATGCAGACGTCTACATAGTTCTGCGACCACAGGGTAATGGCCATATTTTCTCTTTCACTTCTTATGATGGGTGGTCACCCTCTATGCGAGACTTGGTATGCCTTCAATGTTGCTTACAGAAACCTGAGATACTTACAAAAGAAGGAACACCACTATCCAGTGCCATTGAAGCTGAGCTCAAATGACTTCACCAAATAAATTATGAGCTCTCTTGCTTTGGTCAACCGAATAGAATATATCCGAAAATGCCGAAGATTGGATTGATGGTTGAGACTGAGAGAATCTAGCTATGGTTAAGGCTTATCCACTTCAATAAGCCACCTTCTGTGACGGCTCAGCTCAGCGCAATGCCTTTGTCGACATTCACTATCAGATGGCAAACAATGCCATGAGAGCAATCGAGGCAAACAACTGCTTAGCGAGGCCACACACAACCATATAAGACTCCTTCGTGTAAATAGACTTTCCTCTTCTTTTCCTTTCTTCTTTAGATTCGACATTCTCGTCGATGGCTACAAGAGTTTAGATAGGAATATCAGTTCATCAGTATCTACTATTCCGAGCCCGTGACACCAAGTAATTTGCTTTGTCGTCTGTAGAGGAATGAAGTCGGTCTCCCTCTTTTAAAGGGGAGATAGGTAAAGTTCCTTCAGTTCTGTTCCACTCTACCGCATTGAATACATCCTTGGGTTCTTCAAATTCATCAACTTTTGAACGCCAGTACTGGCGTTTACTGTGCCGAACAACACAGCAGAGGGTTCATTTGGCATCTGCAATGCCTTCTGGGGTGGACATTGGGTCTTGTACAGTCCTGCGGAGTGTCCTGACTACACTGGAGCAATCCTGGTTCCACCATTTGTGGCCACAGGGCTGGGGATATTCTCGTTTGGTTGAGGCCTCCAGGGCTGTGGGAATTGCCTGGGTGAAGCTGGTTGCAAGCTCATCTAATTGGGCGGGGGATGGACATGAGGAAAGGGTGGAAGTTGCCCTGTCCACATGCCTTGTCTCTCCTTGTATTGCCTCCCGAAATAGCTCGTCCTTGAGGGTAGACCAACGGAGAGGTGGGGTGTCCCGGGGTAGGTTATTCATGCCCCATTGGATGGTTGTGAGGATGGGTTCGTGGTCTGCAAGGGGTGGGAGGTCTGCAGCGACTTCTGAGGACATCCCAAGGCTGAGCAGAGCGCTATTGGCCCAAGATAGGTCAATCATGTTTTGTCCTCGAGTCTGTGAGTCTGGTGGGAGTGTTAGGGTGAGGTCTTGGGCTTCTGTCCAAAATAGGAAGGGTTCTGCTCTTGGAGAGGGTCGCGCAGAGGACTGCCATATAGGGTGTTGAAGATTGAAGTCTCCAGCTATTAGGCAGGGGAGAGATGGGGTTTTCTGTGTCATGGGAGACTCCAAACCTTGGCCCTCATCAACTGCTCCACGGGGAGCGTTATAGATGTTGATCAGGCAAGCTGTCTTCTGGGGGGTGTTGATTTGGATGGCTAGGATGTCCCCGGATGGTGGTCCAAAAGGGACTAGTTCCGCTTTCAGATGTGGGTATTTCTGAACGTATGTGAGGACTCGGGGTCTAGCTGACCAGTCTTCAATTGGGGCGAGTTGGTGAAAGGATGGGTGGTGTTTAGATATTCGACGGGAGCGGTCTGTGAAGATCCAGGGCTCCTGAATTAGCACTGCATGACAGTTGTTTTCAAAAGCCAGTTGAAGCGCGGTTTCATGCGCTTCCCAGTTTCGGCCAACATTGAGTTAGAGGATCTGTAGATGAGATAGCCTATCTAACATGATGAATGAGGCTGTTCTCTTGTAGGTGAGGAGCCCGAGTTTCTGGGGGGTTCGTTTGTATCTGTCCGGTCTTGGAGCATGTGTTGACGTGCACCCGCTTTTCTGACTGCAATGAATTGTGATCTGGATAGCCGCTGGATGTCTCCCTGTTCTATGGTAGGTTTGGTGGGGCAGTTGGAGTGCTCTGCTGGGAAAGGTCCACAGCAGTTGGTACAGCACAGGTCTGAGGTCCTGTCTTCATCATTGGAAGAGGAATGGGTCTCTTCAGTGTGATCTCTTTTGCTGCAAATGCGGCATCTGGGAGTGCGGGTGCAAGTCCGGGGGTTATGGTAGTCCCAGCATCGCGTGCACTGTTCTATACGGGTTCGGAAGGGCTTCCGCTTAATCTGTACATTCTTGCCATAGAGGTGGATCCACTTAGGGATTATCTGGACCTGGTTCTCTGGGACGGCCATGATGAGGGTATCAGAGGGCGGGTTCTTGTTTGATCAGTAGAACTTCAGAGGGGAGAGGCCTGTCTGGAGCTTGAATTCCTCTAGGGCCATGTGTTCAGTTATGGGCACTTAAGTCCTGTCATAGCTAGTATACTCTTGTGGGGCATCTGGGAGGGCGAATATGGCCCAATTCTGTTCAACCTCTGCCTTGGATCCCTGGATACAGTTCTCTAGAGCCTCTTTACGCTCAGTGAGCAAGCGGAGGCCCAGGCCATCTCTGGGCCAGATTGCTAGGCCAGAGGGCACCTGTTGAATTTCTTTCACAGCTGTAGAGCATGTCTTGTCCAGGTGTTTCCTCAGTATATCCATAGTGGCGTGCGGGCTGGCACGGCGGGCAGGGTGGTCCTCAGGGAGGCGTAGGAAGATGCGGGAGGACTTCTCAGGTAGTGGTGATTTGTAAGGGGACTTAGGTGCATTGGGTGGTGCTTTGGGGGCACTGGATGAAGCTCTAGCAGCTTCGGCATAGCCGTTGTGCTTAGAGGGTGGGGGTTGATGGTTCTCCGCTTTGGCAGGGTGTCCCATCGCTAGGTTCGAGCTGAAATTGAGGACCAGGGTTCTAAAATCCTTGCCCAAGGAGGCAGCTCCTTGAAGGCTCCTCTCCTCCCACTTGGTGATTTTCTGGTTAACCATAGAGACGAGCTCCATGACTTGTTCTCCTGTAGTCTTTATCTGTGCCGTGCGAGAAGCCACTGCTGCTGTAATGTGGCTTTGGAGCTCCAGGTCTAGTTGGCTTTGGGGGGATCCGTGAGGAGGGGATTCGGGAGGCGTATTTTGATTGAATTGTCCAGGCCGTGCCAGGTTCTGAGGGATAACAGGGGGCTTTATAGCTTTCTTCGGAGTTCCTGGTCTCGGTCGTTTCGGTGGTCGTTTCGGGGTGGTGGGCTCCCGGGGCTTCCCCCATATTGACGTTGGACATAGAATTGGTGGTAGCAGTGTTTGTGCTCAGTGGGTGGCTGGGAAATCGCGAGCAGTTGGCCGCGATTTTGGCGCTGTGAGTTGTGCGTGTACCAAAGTGGTATAGTAGTAGTAGTAGTAGTTGTTGTTATTTTACGTCGGAAATTCGATCACGTGCCAGATAAGATCACGTGCCGCGGGGGTCCCGGAACGGAACATACGACGGGCGGAGCGAAACCGCCTATCTGGTAGCTAAGCTAATTCTAACATACACATTGACGAAGACTCCCTCGCAGGAGCTCGCTGAAAACTCTTGGCCTGTTAAAACGACAGTACATATTCAGAGGGAGGAGGTGGGAGAGAGAGGTGAAGAGGGAGATGAAGGGAGATTTTTTTTTTTGGGTTGGTGAGTTTGAGATCAGTGTGCTGGGCATATTGTTTTGTAAAAGTGAGACCTCTGCAACCATTCATGGAGATCCCTTGTTCCTGACTTAGAGCGCAGAATCTCATCCACTTGCCGGCTGCCCCATGGCTGTGGGGAGGCCTTGTGGCCTTTTCGACAGTAGTAGAAGTGGTGGGGGGGTCTTTCAGCGTCCACAGGAGCACTCCAACTTGGCGTCTTCATGCCTGAAGCGCTCACGATACTGTGAGAAGTCCCCATGGCCCGACCGGGCAGCAAGGAGACGACCGAGGGTGGTTCTGGGAAGGGATAGTTCGTGGGGTCGTTTATCCAGGCTAATAGAGAGATCCCGATATTGTTGTGGTGCATTCTCAATCCAGTATGATTGAAATCGTCGCCAGAAAATTTCCTTCAGAGTCCGGTGGGCCCAGGCATATCTTGCTGGAGGGGCAGTTGTCTGTGGGGTCAGTCTGGCACCTTTCTTTGCTTGTTCATCAGCCAGTTCATTCCCTGTGATGCCAGCATGACTGGGGATCCAGTGGACGTGGACTTGTCCAGGCTGAATGGCCTGGCATCGTGGGGACCGGGTGGGCCAGGCGTTCGCAATTTCTTGGAAGCCCAAGATGGTGTGCTGACTGGAGCCTCTGGGGGAGCCCTGTAGCTGCTGTGCCACTTCCTGGTTATCAAGTAGAACATACAGATTCCGTGCATAGGGGGCCTGGGCACTATCACAGGCAGCCTTTAGCCCTTCATATGCTGCAGTGGCCTCTGCCTCAAAAACTTCATGCTTGGGGAGGCAGAGATGGCCGCAGGTGGATTTCTTCTTCCAAGCACCCCAGTGTCCATACCATCCAGCACCAGCCACAGCATCAGAGTTGCTTAAGCGGCCGCCGTCAGTGAAGAGGAACATGGAGAGTGGAGGGCATGTATCAGCCCACTTGTTGAAAGGTCTCACCTGCCCTGTCTCTGGTGGGGCATATATTTTGGATAGTTTTGGGGATCGCTGCCTGCCAGGGGGGATATAACAGAGGGTCAGTCTGTTCTACCTCCTGTAGCCATGGCAAGTGGTTATGGATTAGGCGTGTGTTCACAGGAAAGGGTCGTGTTCGGAATAAGCGCCTGTGAATTGGATGGCGGTTATCCAGTCTGGCAACACGCAGTCTGGCAGAGGCACGTTTCTGGTCAAGGATGATCTCCATTGGGGGAATGGCAGTTTCTCGATGGATGGATGGAGTAGGGGTGGTTCGGTATACTGGTAGGGTGGCTCTGAGAGCGTCTCTGAGTACCCGGTCAAGGTGAGAGAGGGCGGAGTCGACTCGATTTGAGACAAAGCCCTGGTTCCTGGGTTTGGGCCTGTTTCGGCCTGGCCACCATGCTTCAGCCCCATAGCAAAGGACTGAGATGACACAGGCAACTGTAGCTTGTCGCAGCAGGTATGCCCTAGTCCCTCTGACTGTATTGGCTAAAGATCTGACCCCAGCAGCTGTCTGTTTAGCTTTTGCAGCCAGAGTCCTGCAGTGCTTGCCGAAGCTCAGCCTCCGATCAAACCAGATGCCTAGCCAACGCGTTGCACTGCCAGGAGGCGGAGGTGTGACTGTATGAGAGCCCTGAGAGGTGCGGAGAGAGCATGTGGGGTTGGAATGATTGTTCGCACGTGTGAAGTGCTGGAGTTCAGTTTTATTGAAGTCGAATGTGAGGCCTTCTCTAGCTCCCCATTGTCTGAGCTCCTCAGTGCAATGCTGGAGTGCTGTACAGTTTTCCTCCAAGGAGGGGGAGGCCACTAGTTGGCATATATCATCCGCATATCCAAAGCGGCCGCGTTGGGTGGAAAGAGAGCCTTGTTTGAAGATGGGCTCAATGAATAGCATAAAAAGGATTGGGGATACTGGGGAGCCTTGTGGGAGACCTGCACCAAAGTGGTATCCGCGGATGAGGATATGTCGCAGTCTAGGTTAGATCACATGATTAACAGCCCCACATTCAGGGTGGGTCAACTGTAATCTGCCAGTATAAATTCCGACCGTGGCCTGCTTTGTTGTTGTCTCTGTGACGGTCCCGTTCAACATGAGATCTATTGGTGGACTATCTAGAGAAAATACTAGCATGAGGAAGAGAAGGAAAGAGCGCTGGCAGGCCCAGCGCTCAACTATTTAATGTGCGAGGGGCTCTGCCCCTAAAACAGAACAAAGAAATCAACACAAAGGAATCCAACATGTCATGTGACTTAGCGAGCACCCTGCTCCGTGACAGTCTGTACCTAGACCATACCCCCCTTGACGCTGTGAATATTATATTCCTTCCATTCCTGTGAAGTTCCATACTCTTATTTGAGCTATTATTCTTCACACTATCTACTACCAACTCAGACTACAGTCTAAATACTTGTTGGATATAGGTAGGATATGCCTATTCTCTAAGTCGAGTTAAGACACATTCAGTTAACACACTACTGCCTGATATAGTACATCACTTGTGTTGCGTTATTATATATAGCAACATGAAGACTGAAGACAGGGATAGCTCCAACCCTCATACTCCCAAGGCCAGCAAGACTAGATGGTTTATAGAGGGAGTTGTGATTATGTCTGCGACAACCTTGGCCACCAACATTTTTGAAAAAATCTTCTTTACACAGTTTGATAACCGTTCTGTTCTTCATTCCGTGATATGTATATCATTTTATATGTTATTTTATTTCCTGTACAAGAAGTACAGTGATAGGTTACGCCTAGGTTAGCACTCGGAACAGATCCTCGCAAGCACGTGACAATCATGCTGGATGCCCGACGTGTCGGGCACACATTTAAGCGAGCCTTTATATACTAGCTTCTTCCTTTCTTTCTTTCTCTCTCCATCGGATCCTTCTTGTGTATAGCTAGATAATAGCTTTAGGGGTCAACCTTTTACAAGTACAAGTTCTCATGGAATATGAACACTCGACCGCCGTATAGAATATTTGATTATTCTGGCCTGTTTGAGGGTAGGACATTCACTGAAGCCTTGCTTAAAACCCCTCGCACACACTAGATAGTTCGTCGCTGACAGGCCCGTGTCTTTCCTTCTTTTTCTTCTCCTTATGTTATCATATTAGAATTTTGCGAGATAGTCTACCAATGGATTTATATTGAATGAGATCGTCACTCTTAGCAGCAGCCTAACGGCTCAGGCAACCACCGATGGAAGGATCGTCGACTTGCATAGGTGAGACACTAAGGCTCGCTCTCGTTACACATATGAAGCATGTATACAAGAGAAATGAGAAGATGGAGGAAGGATCAAGCGATTCATTTCTCGGAATACCAGAGTTACCTTGGAGAGCACTACGATAGTGATACGATAGCGGTATATGGCCAATTCACCTGTATAGCCATACAAATGCCTAAGGTACAATCACCTACCGGCATTACACGTTATATATTTGAAAAACAAAGCTCTGTAGGATACAAATGAGTGTATGTACATCCATAAGGTACTAGGTACCGCAGCCACTAAAGGAGGTTGCGAGATTTACATAGAATGCCACTCCGATGATCAACACAAAGGCGGAGCCTTGTTTGTGCTCTGGCGCGTACTGTCTTGATTGGCTACAGGCACCAACAGCCGAAGGTCTCCAGTCGTCCCACTCAGCATGACAGCCATGAGATGTGCTGCCTGGATGTCAGGGTGCAGGGTCAGGTACAGGTATATATTAGGAATTGACGAACAGGATAAGCTACGGTCAGGCTATCTACAGGTTCATACACAAGACGCAGCTCTTCGAACTTCAACAGGATCGGCGTTGGCGCAGATAGATATCTCTGTTAGTACCAGGTCAGTCATGTGTTGGCTTGGCGGCCCTTGCCTAGGGCCGATAGGTAGTTAGGCCGTTCTGACCGGCTACTCATCGAATCAAGCATACTTACCCACTAAAAGTCCCGAAACGGAACATACGACGGGCCTCCCCGATCCTGAGCTACCCGTAAGCGAGCGGCGCATGTAAGTGGGCGGCGCACCCACCCGTCCATTATCTACTTTATAGCCATTTTTATCGACCACAACACCTTTTATTGAACAAACTACCTAACTGGGCATGCATTTGCCTTATGTCCTATATCCCTGCATTTCCCACATGTCGGTAATCGCCGTCTAGCTGGCTGCGTAGCTGGTTGAACTGGCTGCACTGGCCGAGCCGGTGGTGGTTGGACGGGATGAATGGGCTCAAATGGCTGTTGAATTAGCTGCTGAGCCTCCTGTACAGATAGGCCTCCCTCATGGGTCATTCGTCCATTCGTACGAGCGCGCTTTTGCTTTTTTATCTCATTCATAGCACGTAACTCAGTGTTTTCCTTCACGAATAATACAGCGCTATGCGTTGCAAGCTGGCAGCCTTTGATAAGTTGGTCTAATGCAGGTTTTGTAGGACTTGGAGGGCTTTTTGAGCGTTGTTTGAGGAAAGCCTTGATTGAAGAAGCTTGTTTATGTAAATCTATGATGTTTTGAGGAGTCTTAGGACTGAATGCACTTGATTGACTACCTGGGCGGCTTCCAGGTGGTGTAGACATACAAAGTTGAATATTAAGCTTTGAAAGAACTCGGTTTGGATCTAATGGCACTAGACCAGCTGCTGCAAAGCTATTTTGAATCATCTCTGATTTAAATCCCTCTGCGCGCGTGGGGATATGCTGCAAGAAAATCAAGTTTGTCAATATGGTTGATACCAAGCTGCATTTGATTCTCAACAAGCCGACCATACACGCGTTTAAGCAATGCAAAACAGCCAATATCAAGCGGCTGTAGAAGATGTGATGAATGTGGTGGCATACAAAGTGAGATAATATGATTCTCACTGCACGTCTTGTCGAATTAAGGTGTTAAAAGGCTACCATGTCCATCAAGGATCAAAAGTCGATATTTGCCTTTTGTACGGCGATTTGTAGTCGGAATAAAGTGCTTTTGAAGCCAACGAAGGCCAATCTCATCTGTAGTCCACCCATTTGGGATGACTTCAAATCGCCAGTCTCCTGGAAGATTGTCAAACCAAGCTTGATTATAGGTTTTGCCTTTGAAGACGATCACTGGTGGAAGTGCCCATCCAAATGCACTAATTGATTCAATTGCAGTCACCCACTCACGATTCCCTGGCTGTAGAACTGATCTTCGGCCATAATATTCTGCCCGTGTGATTACTTTTGCAGTTAGCTGTAAGGCCCATTGCAAAGCCAGTTTCATCAAAGTTATAGATATCTTCAGATAGGATACCATGCTCAAAAATCACATGTTGGACGCTATCAAACCACTTCTTGATAACCTTTGGATCCTCTTGTTTTGCGCGCTGATAGTCATATCTTCGTGAGAAACGAGTACTGAGCTCTGGATGTCGCTGGGTGAAGTTGTAAACCCATTTTTCACCAACAGTTTGAGCAAGGGTAGAACCACGCTTCGCAAGTAATATATTTGCCATTTCTCGTACAGTAGCTGGCCGAGGAGCTGCTCCACGTAGATCCATTGATAATATCCACTGCTTCAACGATTCCTCCTCTGTTTGAGATAATTTATGCCTATTCGCATGAGATTCAGCGCGATAAGGGTGGCCGGCAAGGCGTTGGCGTAGGGAGGTATCAGGAACATTAAATCGGCGTGCTGCTTCGCGTACAGAGCTGATTTCTTGATTTTTGATAGCTTGTATAGCTAATAAGAGGCGATCCTCTTGTTCAATAGAATTTCGATTTGATCGGGAGCGATTTGGTGGCATGGCGGTTGGTTGAAAATAGGGAAACGCGTCGAGACGCGAAAAACTGATTGGGTGCGCCGCCCGCTTACATGCGCCGCTCGCTTACCGGTTACGTTAATTATAGTTAGCCTTGGCCGATAGGCCATCAACCTATCAACCATCCACCACACACCAAAAGGAGATATCTCTACCCGCTGAAGCTAATCCTGTCGCAGCCCTTCGAGCTGCGTCTTGTCTGTGGACCTGTAGATAGCCTGACTTGTAGCTTATCCTGTTCGTCAATTCCTAATATTTATCTGTATCTGACCCGCACCCTGACAGCTCTAGTTAGTTGAGTTTCGAGACACACCTGTGTGCCAATATCTGCGTATGTTCTCAATGACCCCCAAAGTCCAGTCAATAGTTTAATAGCGCATTGCTGGGTATATCTCCCTTGCCAGTCTACATAGACAATTAAAATTGATATTGTAACAAAGTAGAGGACAAGGCTAACTGAGTATGGATACTGTCCACAATTCGGGAGGATCGATCGGACCACTAGATCTATATCTATCAGGGTACAGAGTAGATACTCGTAGTACGGAGTACCAACAGTGAGGATTAATACCAACCACCATAAGAAATATTTAGACCATGACACACGGCTGTTATCAGGCTCAATCCCGAGACCGGCGATTGCCTTCTAACCTGGAACAAGGATAATAGACTTCTTATCAGCCGGATGTCGTGCGGGGTTTAGCTTAAGAGCACCTTCCAGTTGTTATCCCTGGCTTCAACCTTCGGCTTTGCATATATACCAGATTTTGTACCTTTTATCCTATTTTGCATAGAATGTGCCGTTATTATTTCATTAATTGAGTTGAACATGCCCCAAAATAAAGATACCGCCGATGAGGCGTTGGCCCGCATGGGCTATCAGAGCGAATTACCCCGGAATCTGAGCATGCTAAGTATTCTCGGACTGTACACGCGACACTCTCCGGATATATCTGAAGCTGTCAATGCTAATACGAAATGAAGGTCATTTGCAATCATGGCCGCTCCCTTTGGTCTCAGCACCACCCTAACAATCACCTTAACAGACGGTCAAGCCGTCTCCGTGATCTGGGGTTGGGTACTAGTCACTCTCATCTCCACCGGAATCGCAGCATCCCTCGCCGAAATCTGTGCCGTTTACCCAACCGCCGGCGGCGTATATTACTGGAGCGCAATGCTCTCAACCAGCGAATGGGCACCCATAATGTCTTTTATTGATGGGTGGTTAACACTAGTTGGCAACTGGACGGTTACACTGAGTATTAACTTCAGTGGAGCGCAATTGATTCTCTCTGCGATTAGCCTATGGAGGGAGGACTTTGTGGCTAGTGCGTGGTTGACGGTGGTCGTGTTCTGGGGGGTAATGGGGTTCTCTGTGCTGGTGAATGTGTTTGGGAAGAAGTGTTTAGATCTGTTCAATAAAGTGTGTATCTTTTGGACGGCGGCGAGTGTCATTGTTATTATGGTGACGGTGTTGGTGATGGCGGGTGACGAGGGGAGGAGGGATGCGAAATGGGTTTTTGGGCATTATGATGCCTCAAAGAGTGGGTGGTAAGTTGTCCCTGTCCTTGCTATCTCACCTATACAGGTGCTGACGATGCAGGCCCTCCGGATGGGCATTCTTCGTCGGCCTCCTACAAGCCGCATACACCCTCACAGGCTACGGAATGGTAGCATCCATGTGTGAAGAAGTACAGAACCCTCATCGCGAAGTTCCCAAAGCCATCGTCCTCTCCGTTGTCGCAGCCGGCATCACTGGTGTCGCCTACCTAGTACCCCTCCTATTCGTTCTCCCTTCAATCCAGCGCCTCCTTGACGAACCCAGCGGCCAGCCTGTCGGTCTCATATTCAAGCTTGTTACGGGGTCCCCAGGTGGAGGGTTTGGTCTTCTGTTCCTGTTGTTGGGGGTTCTGCTGTTCGCCGGAACAGGTGCCCTGACAGCCGCAAGTCGCTGCACCTATGCCTTCGCGCGCGACGGCGCAATCCCAGGCTTCCGTCTCTGGCGCCGCGTCAACCCCAAGCTCGACGTCCCCATTTACGCCATCCTCCTCTCCGCGGCTGTCGACTGCCTCCTCGGCCTGATCTACTTTGGCTCCGACGCAGCCTTCAACTCGTTCACGGGCGTCGCGACAATCTGCCTTTCAACTTCCTATGGTCTTCCGATCCTGATCTCCATGATCCGTGGCCGACAAGCAGTGAAGCACTCGGGTTTCTCGCTGGGACGGTTCGGGTATGCGATTAATGCGATCACGGTATGTTGGATTGTTCTTGCAGTGGTGCTGTTTTGTATGCCTGTTTCACTGCCCGTGAATGCTGGGAGCATGAACTATGCGAGTGTTGTGTTTGCGGGTTTCGCGGCGATTAGTGTGGTGTGGTATTTCGCATACGCGAGGAAACATTTCACGGGGCCGCCGGTGGGTGAGGAGTCGGGGGTTATGACGGGTAAGGCGGTGGATAACGTAGAAGCTGAGCCGGAGAAGCAGAAGAGTTGACCCTCTACTATTCATCTACGACTATATATATACAGTGTAAAATAGACCTGTTATACTATTTTGTTTACGAACTATACTTGGAGTGTTCAATACAATATTTAATTCATAATCCCCCCTGGACTCAATCACAAGTATCCAACCTCCGAGAGCCGCGGTCCAACAATTCCACGCCACGACAGACAAGCAGCGAATATACATTCTGTCAATTCATCCTTCGTGTTTTACTACTGCTTAATTTATTCTACAGCGCAGAAACACGTTTTTCTTGCATAATCTGACATCTGCCATTCATACCCAGCATATTTGTTTATCTGCGCGTGCAGTGACAGCTCCCGAAGTCCGGGGAAGAAGCTTTTTGCCCTTTCGTTCATTCATTCATTCCTCTTCGATTGTACCTGCGTTGGATACCGTGTTTCTATATACGATACCCGATTCTATCAATACCTGATGCTTACCGCATGAGCTATTATCCATGCCAGACACCGCCGGATGAAGATACCCGGAGTTCGAGTTCGCAGTGAACCTACCTAGCATCATGTCCGATTCCGTTGGTGCGTTCTATCCCCTTCTTTAGTACATTCATGAAACAAGCTAAACTAGGGGATTGTGTATTAGATCGCGTTTTCGTCCATGCCTTGAATACCATTAAACGAATCCCCCGGACGGGCACCGCGCGCCCTCCGACGGCGGAGCGATTGAAGCTATATGGATTGTACAAGCAGAGCATGGGTAGGTAGTCGAGGATAGCGCGAACAGGGGATGGTTGTTAACGGAGTAACAGAAGGAGACGTCGAAGGAGTCATGCACCGTCCCGAAGGGAATACAACAGATGTCTACGCGGAGTGCGAGAAATGGTGCCAATCCCAACCCCGATCCTACCTACTATACAGCAAACTGATGAAATAAAAGGGATGCCTGGTTCGCGCAACGCGGCGTTTCGCGCACAGAAGCCAAACGCCGCTACATCTCCACGTTAATCGAAACCATGCACCGATACGCGTCGCAAACTCCCGAAGCGCGCGAACTCGTCGCGGAACTCGAGTTCGTCTGGGACCAGATCAAGCTCAACACCGCGCATCTGCCATCATCGCCGTCGTCACCTGATTCAGGGAGTCATGGGATGTCGCATACGCAGAGGGTTGGGGTTCCGCCGCTGTCGCCGCCGGAGATACGGCAGTCGCAGTTGCAGGCGTATTCGCAGTCGCGGTTGTTGCAGCATCAGCAGCAACAGGAGCAGCAGCAGAGGGGTTATGCGAATATCGGGGGACGGTTGGCACAGCCGTATGAGGATATGGTTGCTATTGCTACTGCGAATAATGGAAAGGGGGAGTCGTCGAGGTTAAGAGTGTTGAGTCCTGTTAGCCAACCGGATGAGATATACCAGCGGCGGGGGAGGCAGATGCAGGACTATGAAGATAACGGGAGTCAAGGGCAGCACCTCGATGATGAAGACGAGGACGAGGAGGAGGAACAGTACGAGGAGGCACAGGATACTCTTTACGATGAAAACGACGACAATGACCAGCATCACAGCAAACATACCTCCGATGAGGAGCTCAACCATGATGACGAAGACTCATCATCCTCTGTCCACCAGCACCACGGCAGCAAGCCCTCCCATAGTAACAATAACAACGACAGCTGCAAAAGAGGCAAACCATCAGACACCCGTCGCTGGCGACGCAGAGTCGAGCAGGCCTTGACGAAAATGACCGCTGAAATCGCTGCTGTTCGCGAACAAATGGAAACCCGTGCCATTCAACAGCGTCGCCGCAACAGCGCCTGGGCTTGGGTGAAATGGTTGGCGTGGGTAACCCTGCGGCAGGTGTTGTGGGATCTAGCGGTGTTGGCGATGCTCTTGATATGGATGCGAATTAAGGGGGATAGACGGGTTGAAGAGAAGTTGAAGAAGGGGTGGAGTGAGGTGAGGAGAAGATTGGGGAGGTTGAGGATGCCTAGGGGGCATTCTGGGGTTATGTTGCCGTAATATCTCTTGCATAATTTCTTTTGTTATATACCTGTACTCTGTCCGTTCTTTATGTTCCACTGGTTATGCTATATTCTAGTATATAATTGGAGGTTATTTGTATATTGCCATCGTTACTGAACTAAACCAAGATGAACTGAAATCTTGATAGACTGAAGCACTCAAACCCATACCATTGATGCTAATATATACACAAACATAAAGTGCCCAGAACCAGGAAAAAGAAACCGAGTAAGGAAAAGTAATACAGTTCATTCTAGTACTGAGGACCGGCGTATTGAGCATACAGCTGCTTGGGCCGGAGGTGTACAGGAGTCTGGTTCTCCGGAGCACCGGGGATAGTCTTCTTGAGGCCCTGGACGAAATTAGCATAGCGAACGGCAATGTTCCAAGGCAAGGAAAAAAGTACCAGCTTCTCAAAAACACAATTGTTCAGTTCCATCTCGGGCCTGCGGCATTCCCACAGGTTGTGGTTGTTGTTCTCCAGACACTCCCAGTGGGCAGTGAACTGCTTCAAGCAATTGGTGTTGATATCCTTGATACTGCGCAAAGTCAGCATTTTCCCAGCCTTCGACAATCTCGGACGAAGGTGTAGACATACACACTAGCCGCACAACGAGTGACCTTGCGACCCTCCTTCAAACATTCCAGTTCCCCGCGTCCATTCGCCTCGCTCTTGCACTTCATGTAATCGTCGTTAAATGCCCGGCACCGATCTCCAATGAAATAAGCTGCGCTCGTCAAAGGCGCCGAAGTAGCTCCGACCTCTTCGACCTTGGGGATATCGGCGGGCATCGGGGTGGTGTCCACCAGGACACTCTGGTTGAAGCTGCGTTCGTTAGCATTCTACCCTTATTCTGCATCGTTATGAAATTGCGAGAGGCAATGCATACCGAGGTTCTCTGTTGGCCATTTTGACTGTCTGTCTGGCACTTGTAAATGTCCGCTGCTCGAGGGAGATGGAGGGTGTATTCGGAGTGACCGTGAGTGAGAGCTGTGAGGTTGGATCGGAATTTGCTTTTCTGTGATTGGTTGTTTCGGTGGTTAGGTAAGCGATACTACAGTGTAAATGCTTCAATTGGCAGTAAACATTGTTTACGGTGGAATTGACACTAGAAAATGATTGTTATAGAGACCAAGGACCTGTTGCTATTGATCACAGACCGGATCCATCAATTACAACATGCAATGCTGTTTTGGTTGTCACGTAAAAACACGTGACCGCAGCCGAAAAAACAATGGCCGCAGCTCCCAGGAAGCTTCCCGTTCAGAGAGACAGACTAGACTGAAGTGACAGGCTCGCTTTCCGCGCCGGTGTCCAACGCCTGTTATTTCATTGTTTGCTCTGCGCCAATGCGATCCTGAGGAGTCGCTTGTTTCTGTTTCCTCTAAATTTTTATTGAGTCGTTTTGCAGTGCGCGCGATACCGGAGACTGTTGTTCTTTTTTTCTGCCGGACAACTCGTTGCTACACGGACTTTCCAATATCCTCATCGCTTCCCAAGTCGCAGTAACCTCTTTCTACCGGACCCTCGAATAGACGGAAACCATGTCCCTCTTCGGGAACACACCTTCTGCCGGTGGTGGTGGTGGGCTATTCGGCTCCACCGCCAACAAACCTAGTCTTTTTGGCTCGAATACAGGCACGACCGGTACCCAGCCTAGCGGAGGAGGATTGTTCGGCTCGACTCCCAGTGCCCAGCAGAGCTCGACAGGTGGCGGAGGATTGTTCGGATCGACACAGAATAACCAGGGTGCAACTGGTGGCACTGGTGGTGGATTGTTTGGCTCGACGCCGCAAAATAACCAACAACAAGGTGCTACAGGAGGTGGTTTGTTTGGATCAACAACGAACCAGCAGAGTTCGACTGGCGGAGGTGGGTTATTTGGGTCTTCAACGACACAGAACCAGCCGTCTGGCGGTGGTTTGTTCGGTTCCTCTACAACGCAGAATCAGCAGCCTTCTGGGGGCGGCCTGTTTGGCTCCTCGACAGCGCAGACGCAACCTTCAGGCGGAGGCTTGTTCGGATCTACGACTCAGCAAAAGCCTGCTGGTGGCCTCTTTGGCGGTGGTGGACAACAACAACAACCACAAACTGGCGGCGGTTTATTCGGGGCTAGCACACAGCAGCAACCTCAACAGCCAGCGCAGCAGAGTATGTTCGGAAATACTACATTGGGTGGCCAGCCACAACAGGGACAGCAACCTCAATTGGGGCAGAGCACTGCGCAGCAACCGGGGTCTAGTCTTTGGTCGCCAGGTCGTGCTGTGACGGGAGTGCACAGAACCGTGCCGATGCAGATGCAAATTATCAAGGACAAATGGGAGAGCACGAACTTTTCTTCTCCCTTTAGAACATACCTGTACAACAATGTTGGCGAAGATGCAGCACCCTTCTATCAACCCGGCCCTGAGGACGACGAGGCAAAATGGGAAGAAGCTTTGCGACAGAGACCTTCGTCAGGAAACGTGCCTGTCCTCGTGAGAGGATTTTGGGAACTGGGAAAGCGCGCCCAGAGACAAAAGGACTTCTTGACCATGATGCAAAACCGCCTCCACGAAATCAACAACTGCCTCTCTGACTTACTCTCCCGCCACGACCTGAAGATCTCCGTCAAGATCGCCGACTGCCGGCGAAAGCATATCGTCCTGAGCAAGCGATGCCTTGCGCTTGCCGCCAAGACGCAAGTTCTGCGAAACCGTGGCTACGCGATGGATGATTCAGAGGAAGAGCTGAAGAAGAAACTTGCCCAGCTGGAACGTTCTGTCTTTGACCCAACACTGAATGGACGTGGAGAGGAAATTTGGGCCCGGATGCTGGCGATCCGTGAGCACTCGAAGCGTCTGCAGGTTGAGATGGACCGGGCTGGTGCGGACGCGGCTACGCAGGGTGAGGATGAACTGGATGAGAATACCATAAAGACTGTCAAGAAGGTATGGACATTGACACATCTAACTATTGGATTGAAGCTAACTGTTATCCAAGATCCTTGACGATTACCACGCCCAAATTCAACACTTGCAGAAGGAATTGAGCTCGATCAAGAAAGACTATGAGGAGGCACAGAAGGCGCAGGGGCTTGCAAATTAGATTTCTTTTTTCTTATTTTGGGCTCATACAACAATTGTCTCGCTATGTGATATGCTTCTCTCTGTTCCTCTTGTGTACGTGTGGTAATAGGCAATCAGGTGCGAAAACATTTATGTAATGGAGTAACGGAGTTATGGAGACTGTCAGTTAATTTACCAATTCCCGTTCCATAAGTAGCAAGATCATGCTTTCCATTTTATTTCCATGACCAAAGATAAACAAAAAATGTACAATACTAATACATCAAGCCATGACTCCCATTAGTTAAGCTAGGGGAGAGAAGCACCAGACCATGTAGCATAGCTGTGTCATTCATTCATGACAGCCATTCCACCAGGGCCTTTCCAATCTTTCAGATATTATCAGTTTGTTGGAGCGGGTGAAGTCGTGACGAATAGTTTAGAGGAACTTCTTAACAAAGTCGACAGCAAATGGGGCTATAGTTGCAGACAGCCAGTCAGTTAGAGCGTGCCCTAGACAATTGAGACGAAGTGAACGCACAGAGGTAGAGCATGACGGCACCGGCGACGGCAGAGCGAATGGTCTGGGAGGCCTGGATCTCTCCAGCCTAGACGTGAATTGTTAGCACGAGTTTCAAGAGGGTATCTCTATGCGGAGAGAGCATAGACGATGAGTGTAACCAGAATCTTTACCTTGATCTGCTCCTTGGAGAGCTGTTCCTGGCCTGTTCGGTGGTTAGCTCTTGATTCCGTTCGAAGAGATAGCTTCTGCGACTAACCTGGTGCGAACATTGTGACTTGAAAGAAGAAGTAGTTGTGTCTTAAGGGTATTACTGGTGGTGTATGTGAACGTCGAGTTGAGCCGAATTTCATGAAGCCTTTCATTCTGCCGGCGGCACGGACCACATGACCAGCCCCGACGGAGGCGGAATTTCTTTCTGCTGCTTGACTTCCTGCACTCTTACATCTGTTTTGCGGCGCGAGTTGTGGCCTTTTCTTCTTCTATTTTATCTCTTGAATCACATTAATATCCTCTAATTACTCCGTTTTTTATACCAAATCACTGGGGCGCGCGTCGAAATCTAATCGCGGAGCCGCATCTAAACCAACCCGATCCGTATCCTTCGCCAGCTCCTTTTCATCTCTCGCGTTACTTCTCCACGACGTCGCATCATCTCACCATGTCCGCTAGCCCCGAGCCAGACGCAAAGCCCACCCTACCCGTTGACTCTGTCGTGGAAGACGATGACCAGCCCGAGCAGGACGCCAAAGCAGCAACCCCGATCGCAGGCGACAACAACGACGACGACGACGACAATGAGGGGGCAGAGCTGAAGGCACACGTTGACGAAGCGGATAATGGCGACAATGAGGATGAACTCACTAAGCCAGCGCCTGCTGCGGACGATGACAATGACGAAGAAGAAGAAGTCAACGGTGGCGGTTCCGACGACGAGTCGATTCTGTCGGAAGTCGACGAGGCGCAATTCGAGGACTTTGATCCTGAGAACGTCGATATTGAGGACAGGCCGCAGTTGGCGATTGATGAGGACAATTTGAAGCTGATCGGTCGACACAAGCGCAAGAGGACTGAGGAGGGTGATGGTGAGCGGTCGTCGAGGCGGAAGAAGGAAGGACGGCGTGAGAAGAAGAGCCGCCGGATGAGGGAGCTGGAGGAGGGTGGTGAGGATGATGAAGGAGAGAGCAAGTCGAGGAAAAAGGAGCGCAAGAAGAAAGATGCTACTCCCGATGAGGAGTTGTTGGATCCTGAGACGCGTATGTCTTTCTTCCCTTCAAATATTGAGATGGCATCTAACAAGCATTGCAGGCCGTCGTCGGGCCCTTGATCGGGCTATGGACCAGGCGTTGAAGAAGCCTACGAAGCGACGTACCAAGAAGGCTGATGGAATTGTACGTCCTCGAGAAGTCTGTATCATGGATAATCTGGTCTAATGTGATTGCTCTAGGACCTCGAGCAAATGGCCGATGCTGAAATCGAAAGCATGCGCAAGCGCATGACCAACGCCGCTCAAATGGACGCCTTCGCCCGTCGGGAGGGCAAGCCCGCAATGCACAAGCTCAAGATGTTGCCAGAGGTTGTCTCGCTGCTCAACCGCAACCAGTACGTGAACAGTCTGGTCGACCCAGAAATCAACCTTTTGGAGGCTGTCAAGTTCTTTCTCGAACCGCTTGATGACGGCTCTTTGCCTGCCTACAATATCCAGCGCGATCTGATGAACGCATTGGCGAGACTCCCCATCTACAAGGAGGCTTTGGTGGCCAGTGGAATTGGCAAGGTTATTGTGTTTTACACTAAAAGCAAACGCCCCGAGGCTGGTATCAAGCGTCTGGCAGAGCGTCTGCTTGCGGAATGGACACGACCTATCTTGCAGCGGAGTGATGACTATTCGAAGCGGGTTTACCAGGAGGCTGCATTTGATCCCACGTACGTGCTTTATCCATTGACTTTGCCCGCGATTCTGATACTGACATGTATAGGAAACTCACCAACCGCGCACCCTCGGCCCAAGCGACTGCGGCCGAAGCCCGGGCACGAGAACTTCTTCCTCCCCGCCTGGCAAACCGTGCCCGTGCCGAAATCACGCACACCAGCTACACAGTGGTGCCTCGTCCAACAGTGGTGCAGGAGAGCAAATTCGCGCGTCCTCTGGGAGCCAGTGGCGAGGATCGGTTCCGGCGGATGCGGGCGCGACAGATTGCAGCCACGAAGGGATCTCGAAGATAGACACTCGATGGTCTATACGGTTACTTTCGCTATGTTCTTCTTATCTCCGGTTCCTTTGGTCAGGTTGTCATGGCGTCTGGGTGTATTGCATCTTCTCTTATTTGAAATTGCTTGTGTATTATGCATCTAGAAATGGATATTCATACATAAATGAAGGACGGCGTCCAATCTAATATCTAATAATAAACAAAACAAGCATTACTCGTGCGATACCATAGACTCGGTAAAACCCGCCGAGCTATATCCGGCGGCAGTCGCCGAGCAGACCCCGACCGGACGACGTCACACCCGGTTTTTGGTCGGCCCTCCATTACGCAGAAATTGTATTATATCAGACCATCGCCCGGGGTCTGTGACTTCACTCCGAGTCACCATTCTTCTTCGTTCCCTCGTTCACCTTGAAAAATCGTCTCTTCTTTACTATCTTATAGAAATTTTACCTCTATAGACACCTAATATCCCAACATGAAGCTCTTAACAAAGGAAGAAGAGGATGCGCACTACAGGTATGTCGGCATTTCCCCACAGTGAAACCACCCCAGCGCACTCACTGACAGAAAAAAACTCCAGCTCCGTCCTCAAAGGCGGCACTCTGGGCACACTCGCCGGTCTCGCCGCAGGCGTGGGCGGCGTAATGCTAGCCCAAAAGCGCTACGCCACAATCCGCAACCTCACGCTCCCCATGAAATCCTTCCTCGTCACCTCCTCAGGAACCTTCGTTGGAATCATCTCCGCCGACAACGCCTCGCGCTCCTTCGAAGCCTCGCGCAATGCCGACCGCCAATGGTACGAAAACCGCGAGCAGCGTCTGCGCGAGGAAGAGCTGAAGGGAATGAGCTTTATGGACCGTGCATTTGCGTTTGCCCGTCGCGAGAAATACAAAATTGTCGGTGCTACATGGGTTGCTAGTATGATTGGGTCATGGGTGTTCGTGGGCCGGAACCCGTATTTGTCCGGGCAGCAGAAGATTGTGCAGGCGCGTGTGTATGCGCAAGGTCTGACGCTGGCGGTGTTGGTTGCGTCGGCGGCGTTTGAGATTTCGGATCAGAGGAAGGGTCGCGGGATGTTGAAGCAGGGGCAGGAGGGTAAGGGGGCGCAGAAGGTGGATATGAATGCTGCGGCTAAGGAGAAGGCTGCGGAGGAGCAGCAGGGTGATTTGTGGAAGGATATGGTTGCTGCTGAGGAGGAGAGATTGAAGCAGAAGCACCAGTCATTGTATGAGAAGCCGCAGGCGCATGCTGAGGCACCGGCTGGTGAGGGTGAGAAGAGTGAGAAGAAGGAGACGAAGAAGAACTAAGTGCATGCTTGATTCTGTTTGATATGATGGCACAAGGCAGGCCCTCCTCTGTCTGTTGGATATATGGGTGCGTTTCATGCGGTAAAAAGGCGTTTTGCTATTTAATGTATTCCTACTGTAACGACGAAATTTCACATCTCCTACTCAAGGCCTTCTGATTTTGACAGGATTGAAGAACTTCATTTGGTTACATACTAATCAACCAACTAGGTACAAGGATGAAAACACTTTTGATAGCCAACGAGACACATCCTCCGAGAGATCCCTACCCTAAAAATACCACAAGAGACGATAACGGCGATTGCGGCAACAGCAACCGCGTCAACAACGAACATCCAACTCATGCTCAGTGCCTCACTCTGCGGTTTCCAAGCTCAATCGACTCGGTCTCACTGTCAAATCCAAATCCCGCATGTCTGTAACTTCCAGTATCATACTCATAATCGAGGACTGCCTGACTCTCCTCATCCTTCTTTCTAGTATCACCCACAAAGCAGGAAGCCTGGATATTGTTAAGCTCATCCTCCTCCTTATCGAGATTGCGGTGCGAAACGTAAAACAGGTTCCCGCCGATAAAGGCTAGGATCGCAACGAAGCCGTAATTCCAGACGAGGAGCGGGTCGGTCGAGAGAGCAGTCAGGCCCTGCTGGATGGCAGACGAGATTGCGTTCATAAAGAGGAAGAGCGATTGCACCAAACTCTTCATGTTCTTCGGGGCTTTGGTGTACGCATACTCATACCCCGTAATCGACGCCAAAATCTCCGAGATCGCAACCAGAATGTACGGTACCGCCTGCACCCACACGTTGATCGGGGCCGGTTTCTTACACACGCTGGGGTGGTCACCACAGGGACTTGTCTTGTAGATGTAATGCTGGGTGACCGTCGCAGCGACCATGGATAAGGAGGCGAGAATAAAGCCAGTATAGATACGCTTGAGAGGGGTAAATTTGATGCCCATGCGGCGGAGACCCGGGTAAACGAGGTGGTCCATGATGGGGATGAAGATGATTAGGGCTAGGGGGTTGAGGTTGAGGATGATGTCGTTGGGGGCGCCGTGGAGTTGCATTGTGGCAGCTTGCGAGGTGAGGTTGTTGGTCATTTGGCTGTAAGTAAGCCCTATTTCAGTTAGCTTGTTATCATTTTTCTTGGGTGCTAGGAAGAGGGGACATACAGTAGAGCGGATACCAGAGGAAAATCACGCAGGCCTTGACGACACGACGGACCTCATCAACCCACAGGTCATCGAAAGTCATCCATCCGGGCCTGTGGTCAATCTTGCTCGGTTTCGTGTCCTCCCAGAACGCACGAGACTTGCAATTACGAATACTATCATTGTCAGCCAACTTGGCCCTCCATGCCTTGGGGGAAGGGGAGAAGCGAACTCACAGCGTCCTCGGATTCCACGACCACTTCTTCCTCAGTGCAAGCCACCACAACTTACAAGCCTTTCCCAACACAGATCCTGTGGGCGGCGTAACCGAATACTTATTCCGGCAAACATACAACACAAGCGGACAGAAACCGAACATGAGTGTGGGGATCAAGAACGCCAGCCAAAACCCGACGTATCGCTCTGCATAGACCATGGAGATGGAACCCGCCAGAGCACCGACGTTAATCATGCAGTAGAAGTACATGAAGATACGCGAGATGGTCTGGCCTGGGTCGACGATCACGCGTTCGCCGGTTTTGGCGAGGGTTCTGACGTAGGGACGCGTTTCTTTATATTGTTCTGCGATTAGAGGGGAGATATTTGACCTGACTAGTTAGTAACGCGTTTTATCCAGAATTGGGACGTGGGGGGTAAGGCCTTACTTGAAGCCCCCAACGCCAATACCGAAAACAACCAGACCAACGGAGAAACAACCAAGAGCGCCCTGGGGGTGTGTAATAACTGGCGGCAACGCAGAGATAATCAAGATGATATGACCCAAGAACGCAAAAACAATGGAGAGCTGGATAGTCTTGAGTCGGCCAAGGAACTCATCACCAATCCAGGCGCCCACCAGTGGAGTCACGTAGCACCAGAATGTGTTGACTATACTCCTGAGCTACTGACTTTCGCAATAATAGGAGAGAATACTCACAAGTGGTAAGACCAGTCGCGGCTTGTTGTCCCATATTCAGAGCACCAGGTTGGCCAGAACCATCGGCACCGGTTGTCGAACCTTCTGGTAGAGGCTGTTGGATGTAATTGACGACTAGAAGCTCAAGTTAGAATCCAGAACTGGATTACCCTCGGGGATGAAGACTCACAAACAGCAGCAGTTCCAAAGAACGAGAACCTCTCACACAACTCCACAAATGCAATCGTGTAAGCTACCCAGGGAACCTTACCCGACACGCGACGCAAAATGCTCTCTTCTTCTACCGTAGGACGCTCATACTCATCGTCATCCAGGAACCTAGAAGAAGTAGAGAACACCATGGACTTGACTGGGGAGACGGTGGCATTGGCGTGTTCGGAGGATTTGTGTCCAGACGCGTCAGTTTGATGAGATTTGAAGCTGAGCCAGGATTTGTAGCTGTTTGTAGCTGAACTTCGTTTTTCTTTCATCATGGTTAGATGGAAGAGGTGCACTTGGACACGAGACAAGAATACACGAGGTGTAGTAAACGAATGGACATCCACGAGGACGAGGACGGGGAAAAATGGAGAAAGAAAAAGAGAAAAAAAACAGTGTGTGCGCATTTTTAATGGGCAAGAAATCACCCTGTCCGATGGTGAATGGTTGAATGAGGGGGTCTCAGTGAATGGGCAGATCACACGATACTGTTGCAATCAAGGATTATACCGGTAAGAAGGAAAATTAGATGTTCTATTACTATTACAAGGAAAAATATTGGAAAACGAATATGTACAGTATTCGCCTTGTAATTGCTTCGATACTGTAGCTCTATATGAATATATCCCAGGTTAGGGCAAAGGCAAAACATACTGGATAAGGCAGGCCGTGCATGCAAGCAAGAAAACAACAAAAATAAAGAAGTTATTGAAGGTTTCCTAGCCGCTGCATGTTTCGCTCCTGTCTTCGATTTCTGGAACATCGTGTCAAGATATACAAAGATCAAGGTAGGCTGTACTGTCGCAGAGAATTGACGGTTGGTGCAAATTTGACCATTAAGACAGTTAAGCTCGGAACCATCCTCTTGTCGAAGCCATGAAGATGCCATGCTGGAAGTCCAAGACTAGCTGGTGAGTAATGACAATCATACCTGGAACTGTCAGTAGTGGGTCGTTGAGTAAGATCTTGCCAAAAGCTACCAGGTGCTTATATATCCATGAATTCCACCTGAGAGTAACTGCGGCGAGTTTCTTATTTTTTCTCTTCCGATGCAACTTATGCAGCAGAAATGAGATGATCTCAATTCTCCATCGCTAGATAATTATCCCCCCATTCATGAAGGCTGATTAAACGATATTCTCTCGAACCTGAGCTGCGAGGATATAGAGGGAATGTAAAGTCCAAGTTCCGGAACATCTCTTTAAGGGTCATTCAAAGTTATCACGGAAAAAAGTTAAGGAACCAGTATTAGGGCCGATCCACTAATCTCCAGCTTGTCGAACAGCGCTGCGCATTGCTTGGTATCCCAGCCAGAATAAGAAACGAAACGCCATGAGCAAACCTGCCCATAAGATAGAATGAAGGCCACAATAATGACCGCATATATAAGTGCTCTGGTCCTCACAAGAACTACTTGTGACATATTGGAGAGACTCACATACAGAAGCGTCTGGCATAGTGTCTATGGCTACTGTTTGTTTCTAGTGTGAACAATAGGTATATGATCTTTGTGTGATAATACAAGCTCGCTAGGATGCATCTATAAGTCTGTAGCAGCAAGCAAGTTAATTTGTGGACTTATATAAATCAAATCTCTATATCAAGTTTTGATAGTTGAGATTTGTATGAAAGTCGGCTAACTTGCCCGATCCGGAAGGCCGCCATCTTCACGCGGAGATAACATGTAAATCTTGCATTTGCCTCCGACCAACAATACAAGAAACAAGACAATAATGGCTCGACGCCAGAAATTAGTCTGCAACGCCTGTCGCCAGCGCAAAAGTAGATGCGATGGGGGTACTCCATCGTGTTCCAATTGTGCCGCCACCGGCCGCCAATGTCATTACGACAAGGCGCCGTCGCTGGCCTACGTGCGCGCATTGCAGGAGCGCATCCAAATGCTAGAAAGCCGGCAAACTGCCCCTAAAGAAGGATCTGTGCCGCTTAATTTTGCCGGTCAGGATGAAGAATCTATTAGTGTGGATGCGCGAGGTGATTTGAGCTACCATAATCTGACTTCCGCCATTCACGAAACTCCGTCTGAGAAGGAGTCTGCTTCAGTGATAGGGGCACCACCATCATCCTCGAGTCTGTCGACAACAACAACGACGGCGACTCCATCGGACATGGAGCAGGTGGATGGGGCAGAAATCCGTCGAGTTTTGGTAGAGCACACGACGGCGCAAAGGCAGCAGGAGGATCAACACCTTGATCTCATCGCCACCCATACGGATATCCCCAGTCCTCTGGCGCGGACATTGTTGGAACTGTACTGGTGCTGGCTACACACTAGTTTTATCTTTGTTTATCGTCCCACATTTACCCGAGACATGCCGTTGCTGATCGGACAGGGGGACGGTGCCCGCCGTTCATATTGCTCAGATACGTTACTGAAAGTGGTATACGCGCATAGTTGCCGGTTTGTGAGAGATCCAGAAAGCGCCTGGGATACGTTAGGACGCAGTGAGACGTTCCAACAGTTTGCAGATCGATTGATGTCAGAGGCGCAAGTCGCCCTGGCGATGGAAACGATTAATCCTCCATCAATACCGACGATTCAAGCATTATTGCAGCAATCTGCCCGCGATATGGCTTATGGACGGTCATCACAAGCATGGTTGTACTCGGGGATGGCGTTTCGCATGGCGATTGATTTGGGGATACACGTATCGACAGAGCGGCTGCAGCGATATGCGCGGTGGCTGTCACCGGAGGACATTGAAGTGCGGAAGCGGCTCTTCTGGAGTCTATATGCGTGGGATAAACATATCAGCTTGTATTTGGGGCGTATGCCCAATTTCCTGGCGGGAACGGACAGTATTCCTTTGGAAATTTTGGATGACTATACTGAAACAGAGCCTTGGAAACCGTTCTACGGTTCCGAACGGTTGGATAACAGAGGCGATTACCCCCCGACACCCGGTCATGTTGTCTCATGCTTTACAGCGCTGTGCAAACTATGCAAGATTCTGAGTCGCTTGATGCTCGAGCTGTACAGTCCCGGCACCCATAAACCACAAGGGGAGTCGGCCCAGGAATTCCCCAAAATGACCGCCTTTGTTGCGATAAATGAGGAGCTTCAGACATGGCGGACTGGATTACCGCCGTTTCTCAAGATCGACCCTCAGAATATACCTGCAATCAGTCCTCCACATCACATCACCTCCCTCAACCTTATGTACTACACGACTTTGATTCTGCTGCATCGACCACACGTGGCTGGGCAGAGGGATCTGAACGCACCCGCCGTGCAGCGCAGCTGGAAAATCTGCAAGACGGCTATGCGGGCAATTCACGATATATTGCAGCTCTATGTGGGTACCTTTGGGTTCTCGCATATCACCTACATGAACAGTTACTGCACCTACACAGCAGCGACGACAGCTGTCTATCAACTGGAGATCGATGATGAACAGCAGAAGACAATTGGACCAACACGAAACTCCATCTGGACGGAACTAAAATTCCTTCTGGATATCTTGCAACGGACTGCCGTCTCCATGACGGGCCTCAACCGCAGCATTGACATCATACGTTCACGACTGAAGAAGATCCTCGATAGACGAGCAGCTTCGCAATTACAATCCCTGTTTCCACCGGCTCTGAGTTCTCAGCGCATGCCGTCGCAGTCCTCACAGGCTCCTCCTCCCCCATCCTACTTCCAATCACCAGAGTCCACACTCTCTGACACTCGTCCAACATTGCCCGCCATACCGCCTCTTCTCCCTCGACAGTCCCAACCTAACCCACTCAGCCCCGGGCCACAGACTGAAACCCCGCTTAACCAAGACAACACGAACCTGGAAGCGTGGGCCAGCTGGCTTCCTGCATTCCCGGGACAAGACGTGTCACTGGGAACAGAATCACTGTTTGACTGCGAGGCAGGGTTAAGTCCGGATACGCGATGTGCCTTGATGGGTTCGAATTTGGACCCGCATTTGAGTCTGGATTACCCGTTGACGGGCGAGGCGATGGATGAGTATAGCCGGTTTACGGAGGGACTGTAAATTGTATTTTTATGCACGATGACTACGATTTGGTGTATTATAAGCGGTATTGGTACATAGTAAATAGATCTAATGGTATATCCCCAAATCGGAGGGGATCGGATACCCCACATTTTCCCGTCCCCTCATCAGTTCCTCCCTGTACACAACTTCTATTCCCTCTATTCCACCACTAGATCATCAACAGATATTATCCGCAACAATGACTGTCTATCACGTCGGTATGTAACCCTATGCTCAACAGACAACAGAACTAATGAACCCAGTCCTCTTCCGCCTCAAACAAGGCGTGACATCCGCTCAACTTTCCGCCTGGAAGAGCACAAGCCAGGGAATGGTAGGCAAGATCCCCGGTTTGATCTCCTTGCACGCGAACTCGCCATTGCCCATTTCAGTACCCCGGGCTAAGGGGTTTGACTATGGGCTTGTGGCGGTTTTGGAGTCGCCGGAGCATGTAGAGGGGTACTCGAAGCATCCGGTGCATTTGGAGTGAGTTTTCTTCCTTTTTTTGATTCTAAGATCGTTGTTTCGGTCCTTGGGGAAGTAACGGTCACTGATGATTACTACAGGAGCCAGAAGTTGAGGATGGAGCTTTGTGAGGATACATTGGCGTATGATTTGGAGTTTGAGGCTCCTACTAGAGAGAAGAAGGATTGAATTGGCTTATAAGGAACATAAGAGAAAGACTTGGACTGAAACTAGGACGAGACGAGGTATATACAACGCCGGATATGATTGAATTAAGAATGGTTCTCTTGAACTGACATGACTTTTACCCGATACAATACTTTTATAAACCAGTCCCATGTGCTTGCCCGAATGAAGATGAGCTTTAAAAAGAAAAAGGGAAAAAACGAGATTACCCATATTACTCCTTGGAATCGACCTTCTTGGCCGGCTGCTCACTGCCCTCTTCTTCGCGAGTGCGCTTCTGGCCAGCTTCGGCGGTGCTCTGAACGACGGGAACGCCGCTAATATAACGGTTAATGTCATGTTCTTAGAGTATTGAGTTGTGAAAGTGACATACCGAGCATCCTTCTCATCACGGGGCTTCTCGTCCGCAAATCCCTTCTGTTGGTCCTCTTGCCGACGTTCCCTCCAGTCACGGCGGTCATCGCCCCTGTTACCGCCACGGCCACCACGACCACCACGACCACCACGGCCACCACGGCCACCACGGGCGCGCCCACCCCGGTGACCACCACGGCCACGGTTGGGCTTGACCCGGCCAGCTGCGATGTCCTCGGCCTTCTCTTCACAGTATTCCTTCTTGCTCTTGATGATCAGGTCCTGGCCCTTCCACTGGGGCTTGGGATCGAGCTGCAAGAAAGCCTTCTGTTTCTCTTCTGACTCGAATTCAACGAAAACGCTTCCCTTGAAGGACTTGTCGGTTGCGCGACGGAGACGGATGGCGTTTGTGGGACCGTAGGGCGCGAAGAACGCTTCGATGTCGAACTGGGTGCTGGGTTCCTCATTTCCGAATCCCTTAGCGTATATACTCCGGCTCATGGCCTTGTCCTCGAACACTCTGACAACATTGGGGTCATGGTTCGCGGTCACCGACTCGGGGAGGGGGTTCTTGCGGCGCACGCCGGTGTCGTTGTCGGTAAGCTCGAGTGTCTCAGACGACTTGAGAGCTTCGACGACGGCGCTGAAAGGCTGGAAGCGGCGCATGCGCTTGAAGGTGTGCAGGAGGTCAAGAGGAACAGAGTTGTTGGTGCTTCCGCCGACCTTGGAGAGAAGGAACTTGTCCGCGACGAGGTTGGAGTCAGAGAAGTAGAATTCAACCTGCTTGCGGATCTCAACAGGATCGTCGGTCTCCTGCAGAGTCGAGGGGTCAAACTTAACGTTCGAGCGACCCTTGTGACCCTTGTTGCCGTAATTTCCTTCCTTGGACTTGGTCTCCTCGGCGTTCTCAGACTTCTCGCCCAGTTTTGCGGCGGCCTCGACAATGCGAGCTTCCTCGACATCTTCCTTCTGTTCGGCCGCAGCGCCGCTCGCGGGAGCTTGCTGTTCAGCCTTCAGCTCGGCCAAGGTATTCTGGACATCCTGCTCGGCAGCAGCGTTGACGTTGGTGTCAGACATGGATGCGATGGTAATGCAATAGCTTGCGAATCAGACTATAGCGAAGCACGATATCTCTCCTATGCCTAGTTCAATAGATAGTAAGCACTGATCGGAGTTCACACTTCGAATTTAAGAGGATAGCAAAGACAGCGTGGAGAAGTTTGACTCAACATACAAATTCCTCGATAGCGCGTTGACACCAAAGCGGAAGAGAAGGTAGTGAGAGGGGAGGAACGGCCAATTCTGTATCGTCTTTCAGGGTATCAAGAATCAAAGACCAAAAAAGTGACGAAAAAAGTGCAAAATAATCTGTTCTGCTCCTGGGAGGAAGCAATGGCTTGTTCCCTTTTTTTTTTTTGCTATGGGAAAAATATCCTAAAAATGCGCGGCGGGCGAAATTTCTGAGCGCCACAGCAAAGCTTCAGCCACAAATGTGCCTGAGGCATAAAGCAGTACAGTACTCTGAATGTGGAATGGTGTGGCTTTTACTAAATAAGCTATTTAAGAATATGACAACGTGTTTTACGACACTACGAGACAGGAAATGATGATACCATTTAAAGCAGAGGACGTCTCACTGGATATGAGCATTGCCAATCATCAGTTTCTAGAGCTAACTATACCTGGCTGTCAATCCCCTTTTACCTTCTCCAGGGAACGGGAGTCTAGAAAAGGGTTAAGGAGCAGGTAAGTACGGGTATGCTGATCGAATTTGCAGATCAAGCATAAAATCGAGCCTCCACATAGTGAAATGGCGGCTCTGGCCTTGCGCCTTCCCATCATGGTAGGACCGTGTTGTTGCCGTTGCTGCGGACTTGGGATGCACCTGCCTCTTTCGCGCAATCCCAACTGTAGGCGGTTTTGATATGTCTCCCGCCTCTGAATCTCTTTCTTTTTCTACCATTATGGCTTTTGATCGGATCCAAGCATAGTTCCTATCGGGCATCTTTACTTGTTGGAAGTTTTGGATAGGGTTACTTTCAGCATCATCAGCTTATTTCATTTTACTTCTGCATCGTTTGGATATCTCAAAGCGCGCAAATCAGAGTCGCCTCAAGGGACTCCTTCGTCTGACAGGTAAGTCGAATCGAACGCTTGAAGCAGCATAAAGAGCTGCTTCAAGAGTGTTGGGCTCTGCTAACAATCATCTCTGTCAAGGATCCCGTTACGACCTTGACTATCGAATCGACTATTGAAACACCATACGAGTTATTCCCTACGACTGCCCTCATTATGCCTGCCATTGGTGGCAAACCCCCGCCGTCGTCATGGCCCGTGCAAGATGTAAGTCAGAATCCATTTACGAGTCGAAACATCAGACTTACATGGGCATCCAGATCGTATATGTGGCTATAGTCGGTCCGGTCATGCTCGCAGCGTTCTTTGAATGGGTGCTTTGGCTCGTTGCGTTCTTGTTTTGTCTTGTCAAGGTCTACACGAAAGCAGACCATTGGACTGTGAGATTCCTGGCGGTGATCATGATGATTCTCTTCACATTGTTGAGGTAAGACATGTTCGAAGGCTCCCTCTCTGAGCATACTCTAATCAAACACAGAGCCATTTTCCTTCCGATTATGATTGTCACCCTTCCTCTGCCAGCGCAAATCACGCGGTACTTCCCGACTCGGGCGGTTGTCATTCTGCAATGGTTTGCATTTTGGTCATTTGCCGGGCTACTTATACTGCCATTCCTCCTATGTGTCTATCGACTCGTCACGAACTCGCTTGGAAGGGCAAAGAGAGTAAAGCAGGTTCTTGACGACCGTACCGCTCCGAAGACAGTCGTAGTGATGCCAGTTTACAAAGAAGCACCGGAAGTTCTGACCAAAGCAATCGATTCAGTAGTCGACTGCGACTACCCGGCAAATTGTATCCATGTTTTCCTCTCTTACGATGGAGGAGTGGTGGACGAGTCCTATCTTCAAGTTATTCATCATCTCGGAATCCCGATATCTTTGAAGATTTATCCACAAAGTATCGACGTGACATACAAAGGCGCCAGGGTTACTGTGTCTCGATTCAAGCACGGCGGTAAACGGCACTGCCAAAAGCAGACATTCAAGCTTATTGACAGGATATATGCGGAATATCTTAAGCGTCGTGACGATCTCTTTGTGCTGTTCATCGACTCCGACTGCATCCTCGACAGACTGTGTTTGCAGAACTTCATGTACGACATGGAGTTGAAGCCGGGAAGTAAGCACAACATGTTGGCAATGACGGGAGTGATCACATCGACTACAGAGCGGAACTCTCTCATTACTGTCCTCCAGGATATGGAGTATCTGCACGGCCAATTGTTCGAGCGTTCTGTTGAATCGGCGTGCGGCTCCGTGACATGTCTTCCAGGCGCTCTTACAATACTGCGGTTCTCTGCATTTCGGAAAATGGCTAAATATTATTTTGCGGACAAAGCGGAGCAATGTGATGACCTTTTCGACTACGGAAAATGTCACTTGGGCGAGGACCGCTGGCTCACGCATCTGTTCATGGTTGGGGCCAAAGAACGCTACCAAATCCAGCTGTGCACTAGTGCATTCTGCAAAACTGAAGCCGTCCAGACGTTTGGAAGCCTTCTGAAGCAACGACGCCGGTGGTTTCTTGGCTTCGTCACCAACGAAGTATGCATGCTTACCGACATCAGAATCTGGAAGCAGTATCCTCTTTTGTGCCTTGTTCGCTTCATGCAACACACAATCCGGACGACTGCCCTTCTCTTCTTTATCTTGGTGATTTCCGTTATAACGACGTCCAACAAGGTTGAGAATCTCCCCGTGGGCTTCCTCGCCGTGTCGCTTGGCCTGAACTATTCCCTCATGCTATATTTCGGTGCAAAGCTCAAGCGATTCAAGGCCTGGCTCTACCCACTGATGTTTATACTGAACCCGTTCTTTAACTGGCTGTACATGGTATATGGCATTTTCACTGCCGGTCAACGAACGTGGGGAGGACCACGAGCCGATGCTGCCGCGGCCGATAAACACACTACTCCAGAAGAAGCGGTAGAGCAAGCACGAGCCCAAGGCGATGAGTTCAATGTCGATGTTGGTACTTTTCGGCTATCTCGATGCGAAGACAGAGGCGTCCCGGTTCATCCTTCGGAGAAAGTAGAAGGACGGTTTGCTCCTGCCGCACAACTTCCAGAGGGTGGTTATGCCAACGCTTATAACGACTCCGGCGTCACCGTCGCTCAGGTTATGTCCCCGCTCCCTGGGGTTCCCCGAATCAATCTCCATCCCCGACAACTTTCTTCTGACTCTGGATTCACCACGGACTCGACTAATCCAATTTCCATGCCGCACAGTGTGGAGAGTCTTATGCACGAAGATGAACAGATCAGGCAATATCTCGCTCGTAAGGGACAGGGACCGATTAGCCACACGAGTATGGAGGTGTGTGCCGATATGGGCGACTTGGATGGACCAAGCGACTATCGCACGCCGCAGCAGGTTTCTGAAGCACAGCCACCCGAAGTTATGCCGGAGGCGGATATTGCCAGCTCAAGACCTCTTTCAACAGAGAGACCGAGATCCACGAGATCTGTACCGAGCGCTACTCCTGTGAACGGCCTATCTGGACGTAGCTCTCTTACTGAGCATCTCGATTCAGATTCGAAGTCCTCGAACTCTCGAATTCGGAAGGAAAAGACGCGGTCAATGGGGCCTGAAGATATGGTCTGACGGATGTGCAAAGGGTAGAGTAACTGAGAGAGACCGGATATATAGGATAACAGCACGAACTCTCTTTGGGGGTATACGATTGATGACGCTTCTTTATCTTTTCTTTTTGGCAAATTCTCATTCTTTCCTTGTTTTTGTTAGTGCAAATCGTTTAGTGTGTTTAGTACTAATAGCAGAATCATGTATCCACTGTCTTCCGTTATTAATCTCACGGCCGAAATAGTAGCCCTAATTAACATGTCGCCGAGTTCAAATGGTTGGCCAAAGGGAGTAGACTATAGATATGATGTATCGAATTGGAATCATTATTATCTTTCCATGTTCCTGGCATTCCTTCCGATCAGGGCTAATATATGCGACGGTATCCCCGCATTGGACTACTCTATCACTCGACATCCTCGGCTATATCTTCCAACTTCGAAAGAACCGACATTTCCATCCAAAGAAATACTTGACTTGTCAGCGCAGTACGACGGTTCACGAATTAGAAATTTATTTCCCTGAGCTAACGCTATACTCACTGCACACTCCACTGCCGTACCTAGTTGATCGGAACGTCCTACCGCAACCGATTACAAGACAATCAGCAGTGTGGTGTCTTGATATACGGATGGAAGGACTCTGTCTGTTTGCCCTTAATTTGCTATACTGCATACTAACGTGGTATAGGGTGGAGTATATTCTCCATCGCCTGCACCACACTTTCATCCCTATTCTCATAGATGCGTTGCTTAATCAACCATGCATACTGCATACGGAGTACAACCATGTACTGATGCTGCTGAGTGTATAGGTATCACAAACGGCTTTGCAGACCTAGTACTCGGCCTAGGAGCAGGGATACAGACGTCGAAGCACAAACTGTTCCCCCGGGCTCAACGACCAAAGGCCTACGTCTGCCAGTCTCAGCCGCTGATGTTGTCATCCAACCAACAGGAACCGCACATGGCCAAACAAATGTGAAGGGCTACAAATCTATTGCTGCATTTCCCGAGGTACGTTTCCCTTGCATACGTATGCGCATGTGCCCATGGTGGAACGCATACATAGCACAGCTGGATGCTCTGCTGACGTTGCACAGGGAGTCGAGGCTCTGGTGGTAGGAATGATAGAATTAAAACCATTGATTTGCCGGCTCTCAGGACTTGTAGATGGCCGTTTCTCTGCCCGACGATCCGGTGTTTGGGGCGGAAGGATCGATGCGGAACTTGTGGACTCGGGAAGCGGATAAGTTTTGGGCTGAGGGTGAGTTTAGAGATGCCTAGTTTTCGCTGTGAGTCGAAAGAGTCTAGAATTCGATTTTGATGTCCAATTGATGTCCAAAAGCACATGTCAGGCATTCCCTGCCTTAGGCTGCAGTCACCTGATGTTATCGATAAGCCCCGCGAAAGGCGGCGAGGTTCTGTCGCGGACTGGATGGCGCCAGAAGGTTCGAAAAGTGGAAGCGTCTCGAAGCGTCTCCGGGTTGGCATTTGCTAATTGAGCGATTGTAGGCAGTTTAACTGGCCAAAATTCTTGGAAAATCATTCAACTTGTTTTGACCCAAGAGGATCTTTAGTCAAGAAAACAAAAAGCTGCGTTTAGATTGAGCGCTGGACGAATTAGCCCCACGGTGGTCAAGCCACAGGTCGAAAGCTGTGGCGCAGTGCAAATTCTCCCCTCTTTCACTTTTTCTCACTTAACCACAACGCTTCCTCTCCCAACTCTCTCTCTTTTTTTTGAGAACCCTTTTTTATCCATTTATTTCCTTTCCCCCCCCCCCCCCCCCTTTCACTTATTCCCCCTTTTCTCTTCGTCTATTAAACCGTTGACCATGAGTGTCGTCGGTATTGATTTCGGTGCCCAGAGCACCAAGATTGGTGTTGCCAGAAATAAGGGTATTGACATTGTGCGTGCCCCTCGCCCCCCATATCATATTCGTGATATTTGGAAGGACTGCGCTGATTTTGACCCTTTTTCTCTTTGTTATAGATCACCAATGAAGTCTCCAACAGATCGACTCCGTATGTCTTGGTCCCTCTTCTTTGAAAAGATTTTTTTTTTTTTGCATGACTAACGGAAACTTTTTCATCCAGGTCGCTCGTCGGATTCAACGCCAGAAGCAGAGCCCTCGGTGAGGCTGCGAAGACACAGGAGACCTCGAACCTGAAGAACACTGTCGGCAACCTCAAGCGTCTTATCGGCCGTTCCTTCAACGATCCCGATGTTGAGATCGAGCAGGAGTATAACACAGCAGCTCTCTGTGACGTCAATGGCCAGGTCGGTGCCGAAGTCAGCTACCTGGGCAAGAAGGAGAAGTTCTCTGCCACCCAGTTGGTGGCTATGTACTTGACCAAGATCCGGGACATCACCTCTGCTGAGTTGAAACTCCCCGTTTCCGATGTCACCATCAGCGTTCCTGCCTGGTTCACCGATGTCCAGCGTCGGGCCATGCTCGACGCCGGTGAGATTGCCGGTCTCAAGGTGCTTCGCCTGATCAACGACACCACCGCCACCGCCCTTGGATACGGTATCACCAAGCTCGACCTTCCCAACCCCGATGAGAAGCCTCGCCGGGTCATGTTCGTCGACATCGGTCACACCGACTACACTGCCTCGATTGTTGAGTTCCGCAAGGGTGAGCTCAACGTCAAGTCGACCGCCTACGACCGTCACTTTGGTGGCCGCAACTTCGACCGTGCTCTGACCGAGCACTTCGCCAACGAGTTCAAGCAGAACTTCAAGATTGATGTCCGCACCCACGCCAAGGCCTGGTCCCGGACTCTTGCCGCTGCTGAGAAGATGAAGAAGGTTCTCTCGGCCAACCCAGCTGCCCCCATGAACATCGAGTCGTTGATGGAGGATGTCGATGTCCGCACTATTGTCAAACGTGAGGAGCTGGAGGTTATGATCCAGCCCTTCCTCGAGCGCGTCACTGCTCCCATCGAGCAGGCTCTCGCTGAGGCTAAGCTCACCGCTGACGACATCGACTTCGTCGAGATGGTTGGTGGTTCCACCCGTGTGCCTGCCATCAAGGAGGCCGTCTCCAAGTTCTTCGGCGGCAAGACCCTCTCTTTCACTCTCAACCAGGATGAGGCCATTGCTCGCGGCTGTGCTTTCAGCTGCGCTATCCTCTCTCCTGTTTTCCGTGTCCGTGACTTCTCGGTGCACGACATTGTCAACTACCCCGTTGAGTTCACCTGGGAGCAGTCTCCCGAGATCCCCGATGAGGACACCAGCCTGACCGTCTTCAACCGCGGCAACGTCATGCCTTCCACCAAGATCCTCACCTTCTACCGAAAGCAGCCTTTCGATCTCGAGGCTCGCTACGCCAACCCTGACGAGCTCCCGGGCAAGATCAACCCTTGGGTTGGTCGCTTCTCCGTCAAGGGCGTCCAGGCTGACGCCAACAACGACTTCATGATCTGCAAGCTCAAGGCCCGTCTGAACCTGCACGGTATTCTCAACGTTGAGTCTGGTTACTACGTTGAGGACATGGAGGTTGAGGAGCCCGTTCCTGAGGAGGGCGACGTAAGTTTCATCTTCCACTTTTTAGGTAGCAGGATGCTGACTGACAATAGGCCATGGAGACCGACAAGCCTGAGGGTGAGCAGCCCAAGAAGACCCGCAAGGTCAAGAAGCAGGTCCGCAAGGGCGACTTGCCCATCGCCGCTGGCTCCCCTGGTATTGACCAGTCGGTCCGGGAGGCTTTCACTGAGCGGGAGAACTCCATGTACATGGAGGACAAGCTGATTGCCGAGACCGACGAGAAGAAGAACGAGCTTGAGGCTAGCATCTACGAGCTCCGTGATAAGATCGACGGTGTCTACGCCGAGTTCGCCAGCGAGGAGGAGAAGGACAAGCTCAAGTCTAAGCTCCTTGACACTGAAGTAAGATGCTGTCTTTCACTGGTACCTGAAATTCATACTAACATGCGATAGGACTGGCTTTACGAAGATGGTGAGGACACCACCAAGTCCGTGTACGTTGCCAAGATGGATGAGATCCGTTTCATTGCTGGCCCCATCGTCCAGCGTTACAAGGAGAAGGCCGAAGCCGAGCGTCAGGCCGTCCTGAAGGCCCAGGAGGAAGAGGCCGCCAAGAAGCGTGCTGAGCAAGAGGCCCAGCGCAAGGCCGAGGAGGAGGCCAAGAAGGCGCAGGAAGCCCAACAGGAGCCCAAGGCCGACTCTGAGATGCAGGACGCACCTGCCGAGGGTGAGGCCGCTCCCGCCGAGGAACAGAAGCAATAAACCAACCGCAAAAAAGTTCCGCGCCTATGAGTTGACGTTTTGATATCATTTACGGCACGGTTTTTAAATTCCGTGCGAACTTCATGACAACGGCCATGACAATACAAATTTCTCGTTTCTTTTTTATTTCATTCCCCCCCCTTCCATTTTTTGTGATGTTGAAATCTAATGTAGACCGTGAGTTTGCTCTGGTTTTATCTTCTCTCGTTTCGGATGCTGTTTTATGGACGTTTGGTTCCCTTTCGCAGGAAGGAGTCAGGTTATGATGCATGGATATACGGTAATGTGACCACGGAATGAATAGAGGCAGTTGCTGTTGCTATGGTCCGCTGAAATGATTTTGAAGTCTATGGATAGAATGAAAAGCATACAGTAATAGAAGACTGGTTGAATTGACCACTGCATAAGTAACATATTCCACGGCCAAGCCGCGCGGTTTCTCCGCCACCATCAGATATTCGAAGCGTTTCAACAATATTTCCCATCCTTTTCATGCAAATGCCTCTTTTAAGGAATCCCACATCCAAATGGCAATTTCTGCATATAAAGATCAAAGAATAAAATCAAAAAAAGAGGGCCGCTGCGATATTTGGAGTGTCTGGAACTACCTTTCGCGAACGGCTCTCTATTTTGAATGCTTGGTGGCTAAAATTCTAGTGGTTTTCAACTGCACACCGAATCGTGCGTTCCGCTCGGTGTCTGATCAGCTATGCATAACATGCCGCCTGAGGCGACAATCTTATCGGCGCTGTTATCTCCGGCTGACAAACGCAATCGCGGTCGAAGTCGATCGAATCTCGGTCTTTGCCTCTTGTCGCATTCCTCATAACTTATTCGCATCTGTTGTATATATAAATTCATTGGGGACGTCCTGGCCCTCCCCATTCAAGCAATGGACACATTTAACTCTAACACTATGGAGTTAAGGATTCACCACCATGGCACTCCTCACACCTTCCATCTCTCCTCCGATGCGACCCTCCAAGACCTCTCAGCGACACTATCCTCAACCCTCCACATCCCAATCGAAAACCAAAAACTTCTTATTGCCCCGAAACCAGGCATGCAAAAACACCCCTTCCCGCCAACCAGACTGGACACCATTCTCCAGCTCGACTCTCCCAAGTTCAAAATCACCCTTCTCGGCACCCCAACAAAGGAAATCGAGAACCTGAACGCCGAAGGCGAGAATACAAAACGAAAGCTCGAGGCGCGTGCTGCGGCAAGAGCTTCTGCGGCAGTGAAACCAAGACCTACACGCCGGTCGGGCGGGATACATACACTAGGCGATTCGAAGGAGTCATATACGTTCCATCGCTTGCTACCGCTGTCTTACCTGCCGAATCCGGACCGCTCGTTACAATTTCTTGCGCGGCTTCGTGATGATCCTGGTATTCGTGCTGCGATGGCGAAACACCGCTTCTCCGTGCCCCTGTTGACAGAGATGAACCCTGCCGAACATACAACCTCGGAGTCGCGGACGTTAGGCCTAAATCGCAATAAAGGCGAGGCTATTGAACTGCGGCTACGGACGGATGCGTACGATGGGTATCGTGATTACCGAACAATAAGGAAAACACTGTGCCATGAACTTGCGCACTGTGTGTTCAGTGAACATGATCGGGATTTCTGGGATTTGACGGGGCAGATTGAGAAGGAGGTTGAGAGGGGGGATTGGAAGCATGGGGGGCAGAGTGTTAGTGGGGAGGAGTTCTATAATCCTGGAGATTGGGAGGGGGTTCAGGAGGGTGGGTTGGTTGTTGATGAGAAGGGGTGGACTGGGGGGAGTTTTGTGCTAGGGGGGTTGAGAGAGGATGCTATTGGCAGTGCTAGCAGTGCTTCTGGTGGTGCGAGGCCGATTGGAGTTGAGGGGCGGAGAGAGGTGTTGGCTAGAGCTGCGGAGGAGAGAATGCGACGTGAGAAAGAGCAAGGGAAGAGAGAGAATTGATATATGATACCCATTTTATAAACAAGTTGCATATTTGACATGTACACGATAATTCACCTAAGTCTGCTCATTCACAAACAACCCAGCCATGCCCTGTCCAGTTCCAATACACATGCTAGTAACCAGAACCTTCTTATTCGTCCTCTTCGCCTCGTTCAACACAGTACAGATCTGTCTCGCTCCCGTAGCTCCCAGCGGGTGACCAAGCGCAATTGCACCACCGCACGGGTTCACCTTAGCATGGTCCAGACCGAGGTTGTTCAAGCAATACACCGCCATCGAGGCGAATGCCTCGTTGATTTCGAAGATGTCAATGTCGTCCTTGGTCAGGTTGAACTTGCCCAGGAGCTTGGGGATCGCGGCTGTAGGTCCGATACCCATGACACGGGGCGGGACACCAGCGACAGTGGCGCCGCAGAATTTGGCGAGGATGGGCTGGTTCAGCTCAATGGCCTTGGAGCGGCGCATGAGGAGGATGGCGGCAGCTGTAATCATCAATGTCTATTCTGATAGAAGTCTGGATTGGGGCGAAACTTACCGCCATCAGTGACTTGACTGGCGTTACCACCGGTAGTCCTGTTACCGAATTGAGGGAACGCAGGGCGGATCTTGCCCAATGACTCAGGCGTAGTACCATAGCGAATACCCTCATCCCTCGTCAAAGTAACCTCCTTCTCCTCCCCCGTCTTAGGATCCTTGACCTTGGTCGTAATCGGCACAATCTCATCATCGAACCAACCCGCCTTCTGCGCAGCCTCAGCCCTCCGGAAAGACTCAGCCGCATACCGATCCTGCATTTCGCGCTCAATATTGAAATCCGCACCCACATTCTCCGATGTCTGCCCCATCGGCTGCATACAATCTGCCGCCTCCTGATTCTTCAGCACCTCCTCATGGAACGGCTTCGGAATCCGATCCCCATTCCCACTCATCAACTCCGCCCCGACAGCCAAACCTACATCAATCGCGCCCAACTGAATCTGATTCGCGATATCCTGCACCGCCTTGAGACCAGACGAGCAGAACCGGTTCACAGAGCTGCCACCGGCCGTGTGCGGGATACCCGCTGCGAGCGCGGCTGCGCGGATGATGTAGGCTGCTTTGCCGTCGCCGACGTTACCAAGGCAGACATCTTCGATTAGGGAGGGGTCGATGTTGGAGCGTTGAAGGGTTTGTTTGAGGAGGGCGTGGATCATGTAGTCGAGTTCTGTGTCTTTGAAGCCGCCTTTCATGGCCTTGGTGAGGGGGGTGCGGAGGGCGAGGGTGATGACTACATCATCGGGGTTTTTAGAGGTGCTATTGTTGTTAGTGGGTGTTTTGACGGTATGCGATGGATGGATGACTTACATCGCAGACACTCCGGTGTTGCTGGAGGGCTTCAGGTGGTTGAGAATCGAGCTCAAGCGGTCCGTCATCTGATATGGTGAGTTGGAGTTGGCATGATGTTGCCACCGGAAACTTACTGTGTTGGTGATATGTATATGAATAGATAATAATATAAACAATAGGACAAAATATCAATGAGGGATAAACAGTTAAAAAGCAGAAATGGTGTAGAGGAATGAAGAAGTTGAAGTTGTTAAGTTCTCCAATTTATCGAGCGATCAGCCGAAACGAGCCGAGGTCCGTTTCTGGAACGTCCGCTTTATTCGGAGACTCAACTAAATATGATATCAGATACTTCCTGCTGATTTTAACTCGTTTTATATAGAGACTGTTCATGGTTGAAAATAGAATTGTACAGCTGGATATTGAGCTGTATAGCAGTAGTTGCTGGCAACAACCTAAACATGCATACACTGGTCACCAGGATTCTCTCTAGTCTATACAATTTACACCTGTGGCCTGTACTCCTGTGCCTAACAAATATCCTAACAATATGGCTGTCATCGAAATCGAAGTAATCCAAGAGATTTTGTCTGCACTGTAAGTATACCGTACACTCTACCCTCAGTAATGCGCATAATAAACCATCGCAGTGGTGCTACATCGTCAAACGCACTATCGACCGCGCCATCGCTCTTTACCAGAAAACCGTCCCCGGCGGACGCTCCGACATCTTTTCGATAAAATATCGCCCTACTACCTCAAACCACAACCCACACCCTTACAGCGTCGATAAGAGCGAGCGTATCGATGTCTGACTAAGCGACATGGCCCCGGAACAGCGCACGGCGGTTTTCAACCGCATGAATCAGATCAGGCGGTCTATGGGTTTTCTTTTTAAAACTGGAGAGAAGATTGGGAGTACCGAATATGCGCATCGGGTTGTTCATTGCTGTCAGATGGCTGAGAGTGAGAAGGGTGCTGATGCCGCCACTACGAATGCTCTCGTGGAGAAGATCTTTTGCGGCGTATCATGAGCGGGGAATGGATATTTCGGATCCGGATGCATTGAGGGAAATAGCTGCTGATGTTGGAGTGAGTGGGGATAAGGTCGATGGATGGTTGGGTGCTAATCCGGCGGTTGTTGATGAGGAAGCCCCCAAGTGAAGTCGGGAGTTCCAGTTTTTATTGTCTAGGACAAGCATCGTATTGATGGTTCTAGGGACATAGCTGAGCCTCTGGAACTATCCAGCAAGGTGAAGAAGACTGAGACGCAGGGCCCGTGACAATGTGAAGGATTGCAGCACAACTGCAATCTATCATGTCTATCAACGGCAATTCAGCAGTAAATTAATGTCAGAAAGAAAGCAATTGCCGATATATTGTCGATCAACTCGTATCCAACGGGTACCCCTGTAATCTGACACCGAAGAGTTTTACATTCCTTCCAATCCTTCCATTCCTTCTTACGCAAGACGATAAGTCGCAGGCGATGTACCACATCCGCCCAGCTTGCTTGTAAATCTCGCCCCTTCTTGTGCTCTTCAAACCTCTATACTAGCCGCTATTCCAAAATGCGTGCCATTTCACTGCTAACTCTTCTCCTCGGTGCAGTTTCAGCACTGGGAGGTAGTACAAATATCACATATTCGACCAAGGGCGCCAGTATCTCTTATCCGGTCAGCCTCAATGGCATCAACCTACTTTCGGCATCAATGCAAGATGTTTCATTTGCATTGTCAAAAGGAACTGTAACGACGTTGGAACTGGTAGATGCATACTCTGCACGACAGAAAGCGTTGGATCACTGCGGTGGGCTTGCGCTAGCAGTCTAGCGGTTGAAGAAGAGGCAATTGGCTGACCATAGCTCAGGGATAACCTTGCGCTCTATCATTGAAATCGCGCCTACGGCTCGCGAGATTGCCCAACAACTAGACGAAGAGCGTGCGAATGGAACCATAAGAAGTCAGCTGCATGGAGTTCCCATCGTTGTTAAAGACAGTAATTAGCCACCATCTGATCATTATTCAAAGCTCATGTTAGAAGACTACAACACAGACCCCAAACTGGGTATGAACACCACCGCCGGCTCATACTCCCTCCTCAACCAAACAGTCACCGGAGATGCATTCGTCGTCACCAAGCTCCGAGAAGCCGGCCTCCTCATCCTCGGAAAAGCAAACCTCGATGAATTCGCCGGCATGATGGGCAAAGACAACTCTTCCGGATTCAGCGCTCGCGGCGGCCAAGCATCAGCCGCCTATGTTGTTGGAGGCTTTGCAGCAGGAGGCGACCCATCTGGTAGCTCAGGGGGTTCTGCGATAGCCGTTTCGGCAGGCTTCGCCGCGGCATCGCTGGGGACTGATACGGATGATAGTATCGTGAAGCCTGCGAATCGGGCGGCGTTGTTTGGGCTGAGGCCGTCGACGGGGTTGACAAGCAGGTCGGGGGTTGTCCCACTTTCGCTTTCTCAGGATTCTACTGGTCCTCTTGCGAAGTCGACGTGGGATGTTGCGGCTTTGCTTAGTATCATGGCTGTTCATGATGAGAATGATTCATATTCGCAGGCTGCTGAGCCGTTTCGCAAGAAGGACTACACTGCGTATCTGAAGAAAGATGGGTTCAAGGGTCTTCGCATCGGAATACCCAGATACCCTTTCTTCAACGCTAGCATTACCGGAGCAAGGTCTGAGGCCAACCAGGCTGTCGACAAAGCACTGGCAGAAATGCAAAAACTAGGAGCCACCGTTATTGACCCAGTGAGGTTCCCAAATGCAGAGGAGTTCACCTATGCGTATCCCGGATTACCGGAACGGTCCAATAATGAAACAATTCTACTTCGTGAGATGCCCTCTCCTATTGTCAGAGATGAAGTTCTAAACCTGAATACTCAGAATACGACCTCAAAGAGGATCTAGCCACCTACCTCCAAACCCAGTTAATCAATTCCACCATGAAGTCGCTTCAAGACATAATCAACTACAACGAAGCTCACAGCGACCTCGAATTTCTGCCAGGCCAATGCTGCCAAGCAACGTTCCTCAACGCCAACAATCTCCCTCCGCGCGCCTCATCAGCTGAATACTGGATCGCACAGTATCACCAACAGCGGCTCGACGTGGAAGGTATGCAGGTCACCATGCGGCAACATAATCTGGATCTTTTTGTTGTACCAACCGAGGGTTATTCGGCGAGGATAGGGGCTATCGGGAGAAGACCGGTGGGGACGGTGCCGTTGGGGTATGACGGGATTAATTTACCATTTGGATTGGCGTTTGTAGGGAAGAGTTATGATGAGGGGACTGTGCTTAGGGCGATGTTTGCCTTCGAGAAGGCGTTTCCTAAGAGGCAGGTTCCGCCAACTTTGGATTAGTTTGGTTAGGGTTGGATTCTGGTGATTTTGTAGCTCGAAAAGCTAATCGTCCAGTATATTTGTGCTAGAGGGCGATAAAAAGAAGCTAAAAGAAAACCTGCTGTCATCGCGTTCTTAAGACGACCAACGCCTAACCCACAAGCCCATTTCATGAGTACATATGATATATAACCACCATTAGCGCCGTTGACCAATACCCATTATAAGAAAATCCAAACCAATAAGCCATTTACTCATGCCAGACATTGCTAAAGTTGACCTCGTCGTTGCTAATCACGCTACCAACCTCTGACCAGCCGGCCGGAGTAACAGCTCCAGACCGTGGCTGTCCAAGATCACTCAACGTACCATCGGACGACTCATCCGCCGCACCCTCGTATACATGACTATAATCACTAGCGGTCGACGGCATATACGGACGCTCGGGCTGATCTTGGTTCACTGACTCGAATTCAGAAAACTCAGAAACCGGAGACCGGAGGTCTTGATGGGTGTCGTTGGGCGGTGACTGCTCAAAAGGAGCAAAGTACTGCGTGGACGAAGTACCTTCTGTATGGCCGACTGATGAGTGGGGAGATCCCGGTCGCGAGCGCATGAAGCCAAAATCCGGTTCTAGTTCTTCGGAAGTAGGGGTCAACTGCACAGGAGTGGCGGATCGGGTTTGCGGAGCTGGCATGTCAGGCTGCGGCTTATTCTCGTCTGAGGCTGTGCCTTGTTTGCCACGCTGAACCAATTGCGACGATTCCAGGTCTATAGCTGTCGAGTTCGCAAAAAGACCAGTGGACAGCCCAGTGTCATTCTCCAGATCCAACAGACGACCGTCCTTGTCGACTATCGCATCGAAGCTGGATGGAGGTGAACCGCTGCTTTTCCTTCTACTCCGCTCCATAAGCAGTGCGCTCCGTCGCTCCAACTCCTCCCGGATGGCCCGTCTTCTCTCCTCGGCCGCCTCTCCGGACTCTTCAGTCATCGATATTTCCTCCCGGAATGGCGATAAGGATTCTCGAGGCTGGACCTCATCTCCTAGATTGTGTAGTGTCTGCGCGAGTTTACGTCGTTGGTTGTAGACCCATTGTCTGAACTGGGGGGATTCGTAGACTGCGATGCCAGCAGCGACAAGCGCTGAGACAGTGATGATGAATCCTATACATATTAGCTTTCAGACAGCGGCTCCATAGATAAGCGCCCCGCCCGGTAAAGCTCTCGGAGATCCATCAAGAGCATACTGTTTGGAACAGTAAAATGAATAGAAGAGACGTACCCTTTGCAACCGGCGACATTGTTCTTGACTCTTCCTAAGAAGATCATAAAGTCAAAGTTGGTGAATCGGATTGGAAGTGACAACTGCATGTGGTTATTAAAGCATGAGTCATCCGTATTACCACACGTGACTTTTGGCTCTTCATGACCCTACTCCTATGTAAGTTTCTTCTTCTCCAACCTTGGTTGTCTATCTTTGCAAGCAGACATGACAGCCAAAACCAATCCCCCCAGTGCCTGAGAAGAGCCGTCAAGTCAAGACCCGTCAAGAATTTGGATGTAAAGCAAAAGCACCAACGCGTTTGCGTCACAGCCCTCCGACAATGAGTTGGCTATCGAAAAAGAAAAGGCGTACTTCAAGTGGAAGCAATGAACACCCAGACGAGCTTGAGAAGAGACACCTTGAACACTACCCTAAGCTTGAGATAGGTGATTATCGTGGACATGTCCTCCCATTCTTCTGTTGCAGCTGCTGGATTAAATGAATTCCTTATACTATACTAGGTGGTACAAAGGCGACCATGGATATATCAGACTAGCTGTGGGATGTCTATTAAAAGAGATGTTTAAGCTGAGTGGCTTGAGGCTAATGCTGGATCCGACTGGCGTGAGAAAGTTCGCGAGGTTGAACGTCAATGATTTGGCTATTGATACTGGAATCAAGGCTCTATTTCCTTTTCCTTCTTGTCTGTTGCTTTGCAAGTCAGGAGCCATATGTTATTAATTACTCTCATAGTTAGTACTTGCCTCAACATACAGGTTTCCCTGCGCTCTGAGCAGTAGAGAATTGATTCTCATTCTTTCGTCCACTCTGTTTCCCCTTCTCGTTAAAAGAATAAATAGATTGTAAAAGCAGTCGACTCACATGAATTCCTTGTCACTTCTTCCAACTGGACGACATCCTTTCTGGACTGCAAGCCATTAGCCGTCGCCTAAAGTTATCATAAGTCTCTACATTCGTCCAAAAAGAAAGAAAACTCGCGCCCAGAATCACTGCGTCAATCAAACGACCAAGCTCTAATTTCTCCCCTAAACACGATTTTCCCTTTCAGAGCAACCGCAACCCGAGCGTACCAATACCAACATCTCAAGTAACATAAACCGGGTAAGGGGGGTATCTCCTGGAAGCCCAGAAGTCCATAATAGAATACGGAGGATTAACCAAGCAAAAGAACTCGCCATTGCTGATGTTGGTAAGGAAACGTAGGACAAGCTACGAGAGCTCTGGAACGACAGGTAAAGGGGTTTTTACCAGCTGGTGCATAGCTGTAACAGAGAGGATTGGGCGTGATTGGCACATTGGCGACGTAGTGACTCAATGACGATGCCTGCTTCAATTTCTTGACAGACAGCTTAGCTTGTACACCATATGCAGGACACAGTGAACGACGAACTGCGGATCCGATGGGCATTTCAGGTGGAAGTTCGCACGCGAAAAGACGACTGTTACTGTAAGTGCAGTCAAATGAGTCATATCACAACCGTTGAAGCTGTCTTTGCACGCAGGAAGCAAAAGACTAATGAGGATTTGACGGCGTTTTTGCTGTTTTTTAACCGGAAGGAGAACCGCAAGACACAATTTCGGACGATCCAAAAGCATTGGGAAGGATTATGGCATACTTGTGTCGATATTTACGGGCAGCCAACCTATCATCGGGTTGTCCCCACACGTCAAATTATTATTCTTACTTCAACGCCTTATTCTTTACCGCACGTTAATTCCTGTTCTGTCCCACTGCCCGGCTCGCTCACTTCATCGGCTACGCGAGCAAGAGCGAGGAGAGTATCGGCGGCCTTGTTCGGCATCCCCGCTGACTACACGTGATACCAATCTACCCTTATCCCTGGCCCTGATTTGCATCCGCTTTGGAAATCCCGCCTTTTTCCCCGCCGCGACAACTTTCAGTCAGTCAAGCTTCAAGTCTTGATTTACCAGCACTTTACCAGCACTTCATCACAGCAGAATTCTACTCGCCGCTACTCAAGATGTCACGTCCATCGTCAATGGCACAACGTCCTCTGACGCTGACGGAGGAATTAGAGAAACTCGAGCAATCCATCACCCTTACGCTGCAAGGTAAACAAGCCCGATGCCCAAATGTAAACAAGATGGCTAGAGACTGATACGCGCAGAAATCGACCATAACTTCAGTCAAGCCCATCGGATTGTTACAACAAGCATTCTGCCTTTAGTAGAGCAGTACGCAGAGAATTCGCGCGACGTCTGGCAGGGAGCCAAGGTGAGTGGTGACGGTTCGACGACCCGAGTCAAAGAGCACAGGAGAACTAATAGCAACAGTTCTGGAAACAATTCTTCGAAGCAAGCGCCAACGTCTCCCTCTCCGGCTACGAAGAAAAGCCCAACGAAGAAGAAATCACCGTGCACGATGAACACACAGCGACGGAAGCAGATTCAACCGCCTTGTCCGAAAACCCCTCGGCCTCCTACGAGAACCAGTCGTCTCTCGACAACGAAGACAATGACAACGCCGATCTCACCCAAAACAAACCAGACGACTTCGATCTGACCTCTCTAACCCTCACCGGCCACAGTACACCCCGGGCGCCGACAGAGAAGCACCATGCAAACCCAGATCTTACCTCCACCTCGTCGATCGCATACTCCTCTACCTCGCCCTACGAAACCCTGAAGCAACAAATCAACGAGTCCGAATCCCCCTTTGACCTTGAAGACTCAAACCTCCCATCTACTCCGCCCGGCAAATCATCGTTCAGACATTACCACGGAACGCCCATGTCCCCCGGATCCTCACCATTCATACCCCCGGTCTCGCACGAGGCAGAAACACCAACAACCAACCGAAAGGGCGAAAACCAGTTCTCCAAACCTTCCGACCCAGTTATGCACCGTATGCCCGATAAAACCTACCGCGTGCAAGCCACCCCACTCGGCAAGGGAGCAGGAGTCGGCCGGTCCAAGTTCACCGTCACGCCCAAGAACAAACCATCCGCTAGTAAATACGGCTTCGACGATTCTCCCCTCTCCAGTCCCGAACCGGAAGCCCCGCAATTGAACCAAGAGATCTTTTCCTCACCCATCAGATCGGCATTCACCCCTGGTACAGACCGAAAACGCAGCCGTCCCAGTCTCAGCGGCCACCTGCGCTTTACGCCTCAGCCCGGCACCAGTGTCCTTACTCCTGCCAAAGGCGGTGCTAGTGGCAAACGACCTGGGTTCTGGGATAGCGATGATGATGAGCTGCCTGAGGACTTAGAGGATGACGGGTTCAGTCCCCCGAAGACGATGCAGTTCCATATTCCGCAGAGTCGCTTGATGAAGACGCCTGCTAAGGAAGCATCAAAGCGGATCGTGGAGGATCTGCTTGTTACCGCTGGAGCGGATGATATCACGGATTCGGTGGGCGAGCAGAGTCCGAGTCTCATTCGACGAGCGGAGGGGTTGGAAGATGAGTCGTTCTAGTATTCTTCTACCATGAACGTATACCGTGATAATATATTTATTGAATGTTTCATACTACACTATCAAGTTCCATGAATCACATCACAAAAAAAAATCAATTGATCTAGTACTTCTCTATACAGGGATATCAAGCACACACAGCACACGTACAGAAAAGATCAACAGTAACTAGCTTCGGACCTGCGGAAATTCTGTTGTACTCGAATAGTGATAATTAGGTACTCGTGCATATGAAGGACGGAAGACAAGATGGGGCTGGGGTATCGGTATCGAGCGTGAGACGTCGAGGAAGGACGGAGGAAAGGGAGGCAGGGAAGGAGAAAAAGTGAGATGGGCGGGATGAGCAGGAGAAAGGAGGGGAAATATCACACCGACACGGTATATGTACATCCTACCGACTGGTGGGAATAGAAAAAACAAGAAACAGGGTATTCTGTAGAGTAAATAATCAACTTGCAAAGGAAAGGGAAGGAAAAACGGAAAGTCCAATCCGCAGACGCCTAAACCAGACAAACCAGCTCCAGGCTAAAAAGACGTTGGAATAACACAAAATATCGAAAGAGATAATAAAGAAATGAAGCCCAGGTGGGAAATTCTACACCCGTTGTTTTTGTGGACGCAACTCAAGGCAAGCCTTGCATACCGTTGAAAACTTCCTGGCAAGTTTCGACCAGGAATTTCAAAACCTCATTCTTCTTCTGCACATCAGTCATTTCACGGGCCAGACTTTCCGGTCTCATGATGGTCGGTGCAAAGACGACCGCGACGTTCTGACTAGTCATCAGGTTCTCACTTTCACGCTCGACCACCCGCGCCAGATGGAATAAGAGGAATTCGAGTACATCGCGATGGACACGCGGCAACGCTTGGAGACACTTGCGCATATGCTCAACACGAGCCGCGTGGGGCGTGATTTCGCCAGAGTCGATGACCATTTCGTAGACATCGTAGGTGATAAGAGGGGTTGGCAGTTTCCGGAAATACTGTTTCAGTGCCGATGTCACAGCATGGATATCGAGATCAGGGTCGGAGATATCGTAATCTTGAGGTGACTTCTCAAATCCTTCCTTGATAGTTTGAATCGCGGAGCTTGCACCAGATTTGCGGTAGATTCCTTCCATATCCATGCCTAGAAAATACCAGTTAACCATGAGTACAGTGAAAGAATCGCAAATAACTCACCTCGCAGTTCAACCTCCTGGATACATCGAGTCACAATAGCAGGAATGATGCTCTTCTCATGCTCCATGCGCTGTTCCAAATCGGTACCAAAAAGGGCTGATGAAAGATTGTTAATATGATCATGCTTATAAAATGCGCGGCCGTGAGCATACCTGGTGTACCAGCAACATCAGACAATGTTGGAGCACTATCAGCCTGAGCCAACTTTGTGCCACCCTGTTTGTTCCTTGGGTTCCCAAAGAACCCAAACCCTTGACGGCTAGGGTCTTGCGTCTGAGAGCGCGGCAGAGTGCCAGCCGCCTCTTGAGAGCCCGCAGTGGCGTTGTCACTAGACATAAAAGCACCCTTGAGACCTTTAGTGACGCCCTTGGCGACATTCTGACCACCTTTCTTCCAGTTAAACTTGCGCGGCTGGCCTTTGCGAATGCTGACAACCTGAGGACCAGGGACAATGGTAGCCTCGGCTTCTTCCGACATGTTGGCTGTTGAAACAGACGAAGGAAGCTCACTTGCGGCCTTCATGACATCAAACGATGACAGAGACTTGTCTTTGCTGTGGGAATAGATGCCCAGTCCATTGGCACCACGGTTTCCCTCTGTGGAATTGGCCTTGTAGAGTTCCTGAATCTGGTGGACCAGTTGATTGTTCAGTTCGGCCAACTGAGCATTCTTCGAAGACAGCTGCTCAAACTCCTGGAAGCTCTTATCTTTCAGGCGGTTCAGATTGGCGAGCTCTTCCGCTGTATCGTTACGCTTCTGGACCAGCTCTTCGATTTGTGGTGTCAAGGTATCCTTCAGTTTCTGAATGGAATCAACAAATTCCCGCAAGACGTGGTTGGTGATCTTGCCCAGATCCAACGGGCCACTGGCTCCACGTTTCTCAGCCTCGAGATGATCTGTTAGTACGCCAAGCTCTCGCATAACAATCTCCTTCTGCGTATCCAAAATCACTATGGTCGATCGCTTTTCAGAAAGCTCCGTGTTTGCCAGCTTGACGTCCGCAGTGGCATTGAGGGCACCCTCCAGCTCCGCGATCTTCTGCTCCCTCTCCACAATCCGCTGGCGTTCCTTACGCAGCTCACTTCGAAGCCATGCAATTTCATCAGATCGGGTCTCCGGAGACCCAGCCGATGGGGTAGGAGGGTCCTGAGAGGGAGTGGTCGTAGCGCCATTGACCGGTGTTCGAGGGAACCTGGTGTCGCGTGAGAGACGAGAGCCCTTGTCACTAAAGCTCCGACCATGACGGACCGAGTTGGACATCCGACGGAGGAAGGACTCGTTTTGGATCAAGTCGGAGTCATCCAAACCCATAATGCGCTGCATATCCTCGTCCATTGAGAAGTCCCCTCCCGCACTGTACCGTAGGAACGATGGAGATCCTGCACGATCGCTGGGACGGTTGGCTGTATCCGATTGTACGGTACCGAGAGACGTCTGGCGACCATGCTGCTTGCGGGACGGATCAGGGTAAGAATCGCTGCGCTGAGTCCGAGGCGATCCGCCTTGCTTCGGTGTACCCCTGCCGCCACCATGTCTCTGTTCCTGCGACGCGACTAGGGGTGGAGTTGATCGCCCATGCCACTCGTCAAGTTGGCTCAGGCTCACAGACGGCGGGCGTGGGGAGGTACCAAAATCTTTCCTGGGGAGATGGTGCAGTTTACCCTCCAATGAATCGCCACGTTTTGGTGGATATTGCAGGGTCGATGATGGGAGGGACCGTGACGAGTCCACGGAGTTGTTTTCATGCAACTTATGAAGCTCGTGAGACGGACGAGAAGGAATAGTGGTTGTGGTTTCAGAACGCTGCGAGTCGAAAGCAGAGCCATCCCGGGTATGAAGTGCGGAGGACCTGGCGCTTTCGGGGCTGGGGGTTGAAAAGGAGCTGGTCTCTCGCGTGTGTATAGGGATGTCAGACTGGGCGCTCAGGACCGAGCCTGATCGAGAAGGCTTTGTGACATGCTGCCGGGCCGCGGGTGACGTGTCTGGTGTTCCTACTTCCTCTGGGCGATAGCGGACCGGCTCCAGAACGGCGGGCTCGCGTCCTTTCTCTTGGTAGGCGATGTGAGGTGACGCGGTCTCCGACGAGATCGAGGGTTCCAAACCGTCTCTGGACGACTTCTGAGATGAACCATGACTGGGAAGGGGGGGTTGCGTGCGAGAAGAATCGGGCTTATCCTCGTTCGGGTCGAATGCAAGAGGTATAAGGAATTCTCCACCACCATCGGCTTCTGACTGCTCGTGGGGGGTGCTCGAATTGCGATTGCTGCGATACGTGCTCGAGGGAAGGATAAGATCTACGATGCATCCATCAGTTAGTTCAAGACAATAAGACAACAGGGACAGGTGGGGGGGGGGGCTCACCATCGTTGGAGGATTGACGTGGGGTAGAATCATCGAATTTCGCACTATCGAGCGCAGGCGCCGCTCCGTGGGACGCGACCTCGGTCGTAGCATCCGCATAAGCATCGGCGGCGGGATCGTCGGCCGGCCGGGAGTGGGTCTCCTCTTCTGGGGGTAGAGACGGCAAAGACTTATCCAACTTGACCCCGGGTTGTTTCTTGTTGGCAGCAGCGGCGACACGGTTTCTTTTTCTGCGTCGTTGCATCAAGGACTCGTGACAATCCATGCAGAAGATACCCTGTGAAGTTCGCGCATAGCGTAGATTGTCGATTTCCTTCTTACAGTTCCTGCAGCGGAAACAACGTTTGCAGAAAGCCTGTTCGCCTGTCAAGATGGCGAGATCCTCAATCTTATTTCCGCATGAACTGCAGCTGTAGGTACAATTGCTGCATATCAAGGCGCCATCGCCAAGAAGCAGCAGGTGTGCGTCGGAGTCAAGGAGGGTCCCGCATGTGCTGCAACGAAAACAGTCGATATGCCACCTATTGCCCGCTGAAAAGCCGTTAGTATTGAGTTGACAGACCCAAATGCGATACCAATCGAGAAACAAACGTACCCAGCTCAAATGCCTTTCCCTCTTCAAGAATCTGTGAGCCGCGGCCACGTCAGTTCCTTCCTCTATTCCCCTTGGCACTGTCAGATCCAAGCACGTACCTCTCCACAGCCCTTGCAAGGATATGGTATATCATCCTGTTCCATGGGCGAATCTGGGTAGATGGCAGGCGACTCCATGGTGAGAATGTCCGAGCGGCGCTTGAACAGCAGCCCAGCGGTGTGTTATTGATGATGGCTCTCTTCTCCCCAGTATAGTCGAGAAGTTGGCCCGCGTGGGATGTAAGACGCAGCGAAGCTTAGCAAGACGAATTGTCGGTGTAGTTGCAAAGTTTGTTCAAACATTCATCTGATGCGGGATGTTAAAGCGCGATCGAAACCGTTTATGAGCCGCACGGATTGATGGATGGAAGATGGTCGACGGGAGGATAAAAGGTTGGGGGAACCGAAGGACACGCACGCCGTTCCCGACGGTTGGTTGAGCCTATTCGGGGGAGCGAAGGGGTAGCGGCAGGACAAGGAGGACACGTAGAAATCGTTTGTTCGCAAATGGGATCTAGACAAGAGAAGCGAAATTAGTGTGTCAGTTCTGGTGAATTGCAGGAATGTAGAGCACGGTGGCCTTCGCCGTCTCAGGGAGAAATAGCTCCGTACCCCAGTCGCAATTACAATCTTGGGGCTATTTCGAAATAACAAGAACCAAATCGATAAATGTGAAAGGCCATAAGAAGACAGGCAAAAAAAAAAAAGAATGAAAAAAGAAGAAGAGAGCTGATGGGATAGCAGCAAGGGGAGGATGACAGAGGGGGAGCTGGACAGGACAGGCCAGGAGGGGGAGAATGCACGGCCGGAGAGCCCACAGACAGACAGACAAGACAACAGGAAGATCGAACCCAGACACCAAATAGGAGACAGAAGAGAGTCTGGGAAATGGCGATGCTCAGGACCGCAGCGAGTCAGGCAACTCACCTTCCACGGAACCGTTTCAAATAGAGGACTCGAGTGCCCCTCTTGACGACTAGCAAGAGTCGAGACCAGTGCGTGAGGTATAGCACAGTGGAATGACGGAGATTGTAAAACAAGTTGAGCCGAATTGTGACTGGCAAGGTCCCGAAAGACTGAGCCGGCAGCGGGGAGGAAGAAAATCTGATATAAGAAAGGGGGAGTAGGGGTGGAAGTTGAGGCTGTACAAATGCGGGAGTCTGGTACGGAGGTACAGAGTACATGGACATCTACTACTATCGGCGGAGCAGTACAACTACAAGTACAGGTACTCCGTACACAAAGCTCACAGAATAGCGATAACCTATTTTCATTCACTCATGGCAACAATAGAATAAGTGTCAGCATTGTTTCAAGTATACAGTGTGGTTATCCCTGCTGAGAATCTGCACTCCCCAGTACATGGCCCCTGATGATTCACGTGATATTATGCCTCAGGTTGACACTCGGTATGTAAGCTACCGAATTTATGCCTTGTTTACCGGGCATCAATGGTGACCCACTAGTGTACAGGTCTAGAGAACCGGACCAGTACTACTACTACTACTACTACTACTACCGATTACACTGGTAACTGCCAGAACTATGCCCTTCAGACCCAATAACCCGGGATATGTACGCCGAGTCGGAGTCTGAAAATGCCAGCTGGCTCCATAGGCCACCAAAATGGCCTGGACGAAATATATACTCGAATCCTTCATGTGGTGCTTACTGGAGAAGACAGCAATGACCAGACAATGACTGACTTATTTAGAGGTGTCGTGGGACTTGCCATCATGGCGCCAAAACCGCTCTCTATCATCGCTCTCGGTAGGCTAATTGAGGTTGAAATTGCCGACATAAGGTGGCTGCTGGAGAGCTTATTCTCAGTCATGGAAACCTTTGAAGATGACAACGGCAGTATTGAGCTCCTTCATCCTTCATCTCGACGCTTTCTTTTCAGTTCCCAGCGCTGCTGTGATCATCGGTTCTGGATTGACGAAAAACAAGCGAATAGTATACTCTTTGGTCACTGCTTGGAGATCATTTCAGATACCCTGCGACGTGATATCTGTGGCTTGGAAACACCTGCTGCTGAGATAACTGAAACTGATTCAAAAGTGGTAGAGAAGTTCCTTTCTGAGCATGTTCAACGCGCTTGCAGCTACGGGGCTGATCACTTTTAGCAAATCGACGTTCAAGCTTCAGATCTTTCGAGCCTTTATAAGTTTCTTACGGCGCATTTCACTCATTGGCTAGGGACCATGTGCCGTATGGAATCATTAGTCAGAGAATCATGCTATTGAACGAATTCCTTACGTTGCCGGTTTGTTAGAGCACAGGAAGTGCTGGTAGGGAAAATATGCTAATAAGAATAGATCATAGGATATGACTCTTTACGAGATTTCTTTTTTGGTGCAAAGCGATTCTGTATGTTTCAGGTCAGTTATTTAGGGGATAACTCCGCGAATCTATGTTTCTGCCCTGCTCTTTGCACCGCTGAACAGTACTGTCCGTGAAAACGACAATAATATGATCATTTGAATGGCGGTTGTTGGAAACGTCATCATGGAAAACATTAGGAACCTTTGAAGATCTCACAGGTCGTATGAATAATGCTGAATTATCGCCAGATGTCATGACATTGGCAACTGCATCTGAGGCGGGGGCTATACACCTCTTGCAAATACGCACTGAGACTCTGCGCTTCTCACACCAGACTCACCGTCCTTTTTTCGGCTATCTTCTCTCTATTTCATCCCATTTGTTTCTCATTTTATTTCAATTACTGCCACCTGCTCTATTTTAAAAACAATATATTTACCACATGTCTGCAACGTTACTCTACTGCCCTGGTCCACGGAGGGTGCAGGAACGACTTGACGACGTTACGAATTACGACCCCTAAACACACTAACACTAACGTAGACTAGCAAATACACCGATCCTGGAGGGAGGCTGGTCACGGTTCTGGGCTTGCCAGTGGTCCCAGCGATTGTTTCCGGCCGACTGATCATGCTGGACCGCATGGACTTGTCCTTGTGGGAAAGACTTGGTTGGGCGGTAGGGTTGGTCCTGGGGGGAAGACCACCGAGTTTCCCCGTTTAACGTGATGACAGTCATTGTCGCCTTATGTGAGTGTTCATTCTCCGCTCATCTTTTAAGAAAGTGACGCTTCCGGGTCGTTGCCTGGAGTTGATGCTTCAGGAGCAGGTCGAGATCTTCTGCAACGACCCCGCGTATCCTTACCATATCTACGAACGGACTATATTGCATCGATTCCGGTTTCTTTACTTTTTGTATTGAACACATACCTCGGATATCATAAAAATCTTCGAGTGATCCTTGACTTAGTATTATATTCTCTTTGGATGTGGTATTTCAAATATCACCGTCTTCCAGTATGAATATTGGATGTTATAGCGTCTATACTGTCATGAGTAGTTATATTGACGATAATAATTGCTTAACAAATGAGAAGATGATTTGACGGCAGTCTACTATCAGGCAATGAGCACCTACATCCTATAGCGTAACATGGTAATCGATTGCTCAATCATGTTTCTGACCTGTGGCAATTGTTCTTGCAGCTCGATAGTCACTGATTCACGTACCAATGGCCGAACATCGTTCGATTTCACGGCTGTCGAATAGTATGTCGCCTCCATGGGCTATCACATTGCGATTGATGCGACTGCGATCGAGGAGCGGCAAATGCCCCTCAACGTAGAGAATGAAACGTCTCATTACTTGTTTTTCCTCGATCATACGTCGTATCTCCTCCGGTGGGATATCGAAGAAAGCAGAGTGAACCCCCCCGCATGAGAAACAGGCTTTTCTGTACAGCTATTGTCCAGCAAAGCCTAAGTAACTGCAGAAGCACATGTCAGCATTTTATATACCAATAACTCAAATTCGTCCAATTATGCGCTGCTTGTAAACTTCCGCGCGTTTTATAGAACATGTCAGTATACTGTTTGCAACCGCCACATGCCAGTCCAGAGTCACTCTCAAGAGAGAAAAATGGCATAATATGCACCACCTCGACTATTTTATGCAAGCTTTCTTGTGAAACCATCGAAAACACAATTTTAAAATAAGTAGGGAGTAGCGAGGTTGTCTCCCTGAAGGAAGCTTCGTCAAGGACAACAGTCCAGAATTATCCCGGAAGTTGACAATAGCCCGGGGCTTCCGAGAATGAAAACTCATCTGTGGAAAGTGTCCAAACGTGTCACCGATTTGGATCTTACGATAGTGCACGCCAGTGTAAGACATCAGGAACCTTCTTAAGAGAGCCTCAGAAGGTGGAAGTGCCGACTCGGTCAACACCGGGAGAAAACATAACCATTGCGCCTATTGAGCGAAGACGATCTATCGGGAATCTTCGGATCAGCGTGGTTGAAATAAACAGCAAGGGCTTGGACCCCGAACAAGATCACGAAAGCCATCCATTGATGGCCGCAAAACCACATGTTCACCGGCTCCGACCAGGTGCTCGCAAGGATCGTGCATGGGCCATTCGGACAGGATACAGCCACTGGTCGAGCTGATTTGATCTCCATGAGTACCATGTCTGGTTGTATGTCGAGAAGGCCCATGTGCAAACGCCTGTCGTGCGTGTCCGATTCTTAATAAATCATCGAACCCCGACTTCAAGCACGATGGACTAGAGTGAACGCAGGCCGAAGCAGGGCCTCTATCGTGTCGTAGACGATGGACTCAGCATGCGAACACGGGTGCGCGAGCATGCTCTACGAACTGCTCTTCGACTTATGTCGTCAGGTTATTTTATTTAGCTGTAGGTAGAGAATGAAGAGTAAGCTTCTTGAATCCAATCCCAAAAGGAGCGGTGGGTAAAGGCCTGACGGCCTGACCTCACTGTTTGTACCGAATTCCGGTCATCGTTCGCATTCATTCGCGGCCGTGGTTTTCAATTGAACAAGCGCATCTTTCGTTCGCCTTCTCGTGTTGCGGTGGTTAATGGACAAAGTACAAAAGTACTTGCGTCGTCGAGAGATCTCTAGCTATGACCGCTGTACAGCTGCAGAGCTATCTCCGCCTTTACTAAAGCAGTCGAGTAAAAACAATAGCCTGAAGGTGGGAGAGGACCGTTTGCTATACTAAGGCAGGTACCCCGTACGAATGGAGATGGACTCCGTAGGCTGAATTCCCAGAACGGCAATGCGGAGACCTCCGTCGAAAAAGATAGAAACACTCACCCATAACCATATCCATAACTGATAGACACTCATGGAATTCAACTCAGTCCGGCTCGAATAGTGCTGCTTATCCATACACTAAGACACTCTATGTAGACAGCAATCTATTCTCGGCTGAAGTCATCTCCAGAAATCCCGCATACACCGACGCCGATATCCCATCGCGCTCCGTATCTTCCGGAAGATAGATCTCGGAACATAAATCCATAAACGTATGCATAATCCTAGTAAGCATAGAGTATCCCCTGCCAAGCCTTTAGAACAATAGAAATGCCAATCAAAACCGGGAATGTATAGGGCGTCTCCTGTGATGCAATGATCTGCATTCTATTTTTACCCCTGACTATCGTACCATTGGCGTGTACATGTAGTGTGCAGGAGGAGCATTAAGAAACTCTACGATATGTAAGGGGATGAAGTATAGACGAGGAGAGAAGTATACGAGCAATCGACTCAAATGGTAGATTGGATAGAATAGAATACGGAGAGTACTCAGTACGGAGACAAGCTAACAAGGCCAGTAGCGTCAATTCAATCACGGCGCCCATCTGATCACGCCTTGCCGATCCCCAGCCGGGGTTGGGATTCTCCATATCGGTACCGCCGTTTGTTCGGGGTACGGATAGGGAGAGGTACTGGACTTTGTACGAAGTACACAGGATACTCGTAGCAACAGAGAACGAATAGATGAGACAGACTGAGCAACAGCGCTTATCCAAACCGTCGAAGTATGAGCATAGTATGCTCACTATCTGCCCAAGAAACAAACGAACATCCGGTCTCTCACCGTCTCGACCATCGACCATCCATACTCCGGAGTAGTTCCAGTTCCACCGTTCCACAAACGCGTCATCCGAATCAATAGGAGCAACGGATCAGGAGATTCTTCACACTCGTCCCTCTTAACTAAGCATTCAGAATAGGTTATAAATACCCTCCCTTATCCACGTCCAGAATCCCAGAATCAATCAACAACAACTCAATCCTCTCAAGTCTATCAAGTCTATATTCCACTCTTCTCCAACTCATCACAATGAAGCTCTCCATCCTCGCCTCCCTCTTCCTCGCCGGCTCTGCCATCGCCGCTGGCACTGCTGCTGAGAAGCGTGGTTCCCCGACCGTACGTCGTCCTCCCCTCTTAACATGCTAGCAGTTCAGAAAATTAACACAATGGATAGATCGACGACAACCAGCCCTGCCAGTCCGACAGCAAGACTGACTACTGCAAGAGCGGCCTCTGCATCGTAAGTTCAGCCCCTTTTAATCAATACCCAATGGGAGAAAGGAAGAAAAGTTGCTAACAATCCCACAGCAAGAGCCCAACCAGCCCTCGGGCACCTGCAGACCTAAGGGCCAGAACTAAGCGTTTGCTGCGCCTATGATTGTACATAGCTAGCTATTGAATATTAATATTTCCTTTGTTGCTGGTTGCTTTTCCTCTGATGAAATGTACTCCGGAGTACTTGTACGGTAGTGGAAATGTAGGGTAATAGACGAAAGGACAATGGTTCATGCAAGGTCGATCTGTACTTGGTATTCCATAGTACGGGTGCGAGTCCGGGGTGCATCAGGGGCTCGAATCCTGCTGGGGTGGACCGAGGTAGTCGGGTGCGGGAGTACGGAGAGTATATTCAGATGGGGCATGTAAGCAAACAATTATTCCATGTGCTCGAGGAACAGTGAGAACACGGCATATGACTTTAACCTGACTTCAAGGAATCAACGACTGGGCTTTTAGAAAAAGAAGTTTAAACTGTGCATGAACGGTAGGAATATATATATATTGATCAACTTATACACAAAATATACCGCACAGGTATCATAAATTCCCAAACGCCAATAATGCTCTATAATAAAGAGACAATAACAAAAGTATTTAATATATCCAAGGTACGGACCACTAGTTCTCCGTGCTCGCACCTTAAGTCTCCAACGACTGATGAATCACACTCGTGCGATACGTCTCACTCCGCTGAATCAACTCCGTATGCGTTCCCTGCTCCACACAAACACCCTCCTCAATGAGGAAAATCCGATCAGCGCGATGAATCGTGTTTAACCGATGCGCAATCGCGACAATCGTCGTCCGCCCGGCCAATGTAGCCAGTGCTTCTTGGATGCGCTTTTCAGACTCCACATCGAGCGCGCTAGTAGACTCGTCCAACAGCAACATACGGGGTTTCCGGACGAGCGCGCGCGCAATGGAAAGACGTTGCCGCTGGCCACCGGAGAATTGCTTTCCGTCGTGGCTGCACAGGGTGTCGTAGCCCTGGGGCAGGGCCATGATGACATCGTGGATGTTGGCCATTTTGCACGCGGCTTCGATTTCTGCTTGGCTGGGTTCGTGGCCTGGTCGGGCACCAAGACCGATGTTGAATGCGACGCTGCCTTCGAACATGACGTTCTCCTGCGGGACCAGGGCAATTTCATCGCGGAAGGACGTGCCCAGTTGCCGCGTGATGTCTGTGCCGTCGATGACGACGGCACCTTGGGCCGGGCGGTAGAAGCGCTCGAGCATAGCAAAGGTCGTGGATTTACCGGAGCCAGATGGGCCGACCAGCGCGCAGAACTGACCCGGTTGGATATCGATATTTAGACCGCGGAGGATGGGACGTTCCGGGCGCGAGGGGTAGGTGAAGTGGACGTTGCGCAGTTGGGCGCCGAGGCCGTTCTCGGGCGGGATGAGGAGGGCGGTGCTGTCGCCGGGGGAGGAGGAGGAGGTTGTGGTAGAGGCGGCTTTTTCATTGGCTTCGACGTCGGGGAGTTTCTCGTCGAGGAGTTGGCTGGAGGGTTGGACGTTGGCGGTTGAGCCGGGGGAGAGTTCTTCTTCAGCGGAGCGGGTGGTGAGCAGGTCGACGATGTTGCTGGAGGCCACGCGGGCCTTGGAGATATCAGGCGCCAGAGCGAACATCTGACCGCAGGACTGGGTACTGAAGAGCAGAGCTGGGAGGACGATGAAGAATTGGGTCTGCGAGTATAGATCCGCCGCGATCTGCCGCGATCCCCACCAGTATGCCAGCGCGTACACCAAGTTACTGATACTGAACGCGGCCGCGAGCCAGACATTTCCCCATGCGATGGCTTTCATGGTAGCACGGTAGGGATTGACCAATGCGCGGCCAAAGACGGCGTACGACTGCTTCTCGAGCGAGAACGCAGCCACGGCACGGATGTTGTCGACGGCTTCGACGGTAATGGCAGTCGCATTGGCAAAGGCCTTCTGGTGACGCTCAGCGAACTTGGCCTGCACGCGCAGCTTCATCATACCAGCGACCAGCAGGACAGGAATCGTGGGGAGCAAGACGACGGTGATCTTCCACGCGATAGCAAGCGAAATAACCAGACCAGCAATCAGGTTGACAGCAGTCGCCAGCAACAATCCAATCGTCGTACCCGTAATCCCACTCAACGCCGACGCATCACCCGTAATATAAGTGAGCAGAGTCCCCGGCGACCGATCCTCACTGTGATGCCACTCAATCGTCTGGTTCAACAGCGACCGCAACGAGAGCACGCGGATCCGATACAGAATCTTATCCGCAGCCCAGCCAAACGCACATCCACCAGCGACGTTGGCAAACATCTCGACCAGCGCCATGATGAAGAAAAGCAGACCGTACAGGTTTCCACTGTGGCTGATGCTCTCGGGCGAGGTGCACGGGTTCAGGGCACCGACAGTGTGACCGAAAATGACGGCTTCGGCGGAGTAACTGCCGCCGATGACGGCGGACATGCACAGGCCGGCGATGATGAACATCATGTTGGGGCGGAGCAGGGAGAAGATGTATTTGGTGGTGAACCAGCCGGAGCGTTTAGTCTTGGCCTTGAGGTCCTTGTCGTCGCCATCCTTCTTTTTCCAGATCTTCCACTTGCTTTCTTTTTCTGCGGCAGGGACAGGGACATCGGCGGACTTGGAAGCAGGGGGCGTCTCGCTGATTTCAGTATCACTGACCCCGACGGCTTCCTTCTTTTCATCGACAGTGGTGGTGTTGGCAGGACCAGCCTTTCCGATCATGTCCTCCGGGATGGCGGCATCCTCAGCGCTCAACTTGCCCAGGTTCTGCAAACGCACCATTTCGGCATAGACACCACCCTTGGCGACAAGCTCAGCGTGGGATCCTTCCTCAGTAACGCGACCGGTCTGCACAACGACAATCTTGTGCGCGTCCTTGGCAGTCGCCAACCGATGCGCAATCGAAACCGTAGTGACACTCTCAGAGACCTTCGCAAGCGCCTGCTGGATCAATTTCTCGGAAGTCGAGTCCAGAGCCGCAGTAGCTTCATCGAGAACAAGCAAGCAAGGCTCACGGACGAGAGCTCGTGCCAAGGCGATACGCTGCTTCTGCCCACCGGAAAGCTGGTTACCCGCAGAACCGACGCTAGTCGCAAGGCCGTACGGCAGACCAGCGATGAAGTCCATGGCGTTGGCGTCACTGGCAGCTTGCTTGACACGCGCGACGATATCGGCAACTTCAGCAGGGAAGCTGGTCAGGGCTTCTTGCTCGGAGATACCAGAGCGGATCTTGTCAGTCAGCTCGGGGAGGGTCGAGTCGTAGATGTACTGGGCCAGGGGCTGGTGGGCCTCGTTCGCGGAAGCGACCATACCGTATGCGATGTTTTCGAGGATAGACCGGTCGAGCAGGGAGGGTTCCTGCTGCACGAAACCAATGTTGCCGCGCAGGTAGCGCACGTTCAGGTCGCGGAAGTTGGTGTCTCCGACCATTACATTGCCGGACTTGGGGTCGTAGAAACGCTCGAGCAGGGCGACGACGGTGGACTTTCCGCCACCAGAAGGACCGACAATGGCAGTGTGCCTGCGCGGGGGAATGGTGAAGTTGACGCCCTGCAGGACGGGGACATCTGGCCGCGAGGGGTAGGTGAAGTGAACGTCGTCGAAGAGGATGTTCTCGTCGCGGAAATCAGCAGACTTGTCACCTTCATCGGAAGTCGCATCAATGGCAGACGGTCGGTTGATGACAGCCAGCAGACGCTCCGACGCACCAGCCGCAGAAGCGAAAACATGGATGAACGGCGCGACCTGAGACAGAATGAACGAGGCATCGATCAACACGAAGATAACCGTGTAAACCGAACCAACAGACACGCCGCCATCTCCACCCACAGAATCGGCAATCATCTGCGCACCCTCCCAGAAAGCAAGCGCATTGGCCGAGTACGCAATGAAATACAAGAAACCCAGCTGCCAGGCATGCGTGGCGGCCTTCTTCAACGCATCCATCCGCGCACCAGCCAGATACATCGCAAACCGCTTCTCCAAGCGGTCATTAGCATTGAACGCATGCACAAGCATGAGATGCGACAAACTGCTCGATGCAATGGATGTCGCCGCGTTGACGTTGTCCGAAATCTTGCCGGCAAACTTCTTCACGTAGTGTCCACCAACCAGCGACATGATGAAGAAACAGGGCACGACGGAGATCAACATGGCCGCGATCTTGGGCACCTTGATAAACGCCACGATATACGCCGTCACAAAGTATGAGATGGTGGTAATCACCAAACCCACCTTCTCGGACGTACCAGCCTGCACGACTTCGATATCGCCCACAAGCCGCGAAACAACGTCGCCAGACGGCAGCGACTCGATAAACGAGGCTTCCTGCTTGATCACACTCTCAAAGTAGTGTCTCCGGTAGCGCCGTGCCAGACGCTCACTGACCAAACACCAACAGCAGGTATAGATGTAGATGGAGCAAAAGTTCCCAATGGTAATGTAGATAACGTACAGCACCTCGGTTCGCACATGGCTGGACAGATCCGAGGTACTCGAGCCGGAATTGGCGCTGCAGGTGGTCGAGTTGAGGTCATTGATCAGGTCACCGAAAACGATACCAAGCAGCGGGAAGGGCACACCACCGGCAATACCGAAGATGACACCGAGGGTGATGAGAATGACATCGACGTAGGTGTAGTCGAGGGAGAACAGGAGACGGATGTAAGAGAAGGACTTGCCCCAGATTTCTTTGGTGGGGAGGTAGCGTTTGACCTGATTCTTTAGCTGGGTTCGTTGTTTCAGAGGATAGAAAGAGAGAGGTACCTTTTGAGCAAAGCTGTCCTTGGGGACGTCTTCGATTTGGGACATGGTGATGGAGCACCGGAGACCGAGGTCTCTTCTTTTCCTTTTTTTTTTTTTTTTTAGGGTGTCTAGTCGGAATGCAGCAAGAATGCAGTCAACATTCCAGTCCTAGCAAAAGCGATAGCTAGCGAATGACATGAACGAGAGCTCAATCCATCAAATGCTTAACAGTGAAAAGAATGACATTGGACAGAAGAGAGAGAAATAGAATGAGAAGAAGAGGAAAAAATAAAGGAAGAGAAATGAAGAAAAGCACACGGAAAAGTAACCAGAGTTCAGACTCCGTTGCCGGCCTGGACTAATGAGGAAAGGTTCCGACGGCGGGTGGGATGTGGATTCGTGACAGTCAGTTTTTTAGCGTGGGGCGTCTTCATTTGGATGTTCAAGAGTTATTACAGAATACATACTCTCTGTGTGAGTGTTTCATAGCTGCAGAATCCCACTCTCTCACTCTCCCACTCCCCCATTACTCCCCATTCCAGGTCGAAGGCCTGAGTATACAAGAACCCCGTGCTCCCACTACTCCCGGTGCAGACAGAGTAACTCTTACAGACCACACGTACAAATACACAATGCAACAATTTCAGCTCTACCCTGCAGGAAGAGAAATGTCGATCGGCGGTTTAATCCGCTGGTGGATAAATATTCGTGAATATTTAGTGCAAGCGAAGGCCAGCGGTCTGGTCGCGGTGAACCCACCCATTAAATTCGTTCCCCTGACCGGATCTAATCTGATTGATTGATAACTTTTTTTTTTCTGTTTTACCGAGTCGGGTCTATACGCATACCTTGCTTGGCATAACAATTGCTATGAGGTGTTATGCTGTCTTCTTTCTTTCTTTCTTTCTTTCTTTCTTTATCTCTTAAACTATACACATAGATACGTAGCAGTGATTTATGTGTTGGCTGTCCTTAATATGTACTCTGTAGTCTGTCAGGTTGGTGCAGAGTTTTCCCTCACTGACTTACCTGCATTCGGACTCAATGCGCACTCTACTCCGAAATGACACCCATGGATACTTATACTCCGTCCATACTCCATTCATACCCATAAATAGCGGCTCGACTATCCAAACTAGTCTCGTCTTCCCTTCCCTCTTGCGGTCTTTGAAATAACCCCGAGTCTCCGAATGATCTAATCTGATCCGCATCTAATCAGATTCTCCAGCCCCCCTCTCCCCCTAATTGGGTCCGATGATCGGCCGTCGTTGCTGTCACTGGATGTACGTGTATACATAGTTGTTGCCACTATTCGAGGATAGATTACTTCTAGAACGGATCCCTGCATATCCTTGTCCAACCTGGTATTATTCCTAACGTATGTACAACGCCTGCGGTCCAACCTCCAATCCCAAAGAATAAAAAGAGTAAGAGTAATAAAACAAACACGAACAGAAGCCAACAACACACAAGACAACACATCTACTTATGAATGTAATAAATCAACAAATTCCGCGAATTCTCCCTTGGCGACCCCATCACCTCCCAAAACCGGCTCTCGTCCTCCATCCCCCGATACAGCGCCACACTCAGATCCGTAACCTGCCGTCGGACATCCGGCTGCCGGTCCGTCAGGTGACGTCCACAGAACCCTCCAATCCGTTCCACCAGTCCGTTTTCCATCGTCCCCTTGGTCGGTCCGGCGTTTACCCGCTTCACCAGACGACTGACCACACTCGTGCCCATTGTCACTGCGCGGTAGCCTTCTTCGTCTTGCGTTTCGTGCTCGATCTGCTCGAGGACGGCTTCAATGACTTCTGCTGCGGGACAGCCGGCGATAATTTCCTCTACTGTTTCCTCAAGGCCGCTGACGATGTGGCAGCTCGAGGCGTAGCGCTTGCGAGCACTGACCAGCGCCGTCATGGCTTTCGGGTAATATGCTGCAAAGTACTCCTCGTTCTGACGTAACAGGAATCGAATCGTCACCAAAACCTGTGTCTTCACGTCCTGCGACCGGCCTGCTCGTCTCTCCTCGGGCGCGCTCTCCAACTCGTTCAACAATGCCACCAACATCTCGTCGTACTTCGCTTCGTCATCAAAGATCGCATCGTGATACTCAATCAGTCCTTGTAGCTTGCGGTAGCCCAGAATATCCATAGTCTTCGTTCGGATCCGCTGAATACCCTTGTCGAGCATCTCCCGTGCCTTAGCCGGATCCTTCGATCGAGGACTGATGCTTCGCTTTCGATCCTTGGTTGACTCCAGCTTCTTCCAGCGGCGTGACACGTCCGGTGTTGCCGTCGGCATAGTTTCCGGCGACCGAAGCTTGCTTGCGATAGGTCGAGGTGTCCTGTTGTCACGCGCTGGTTCATTGTTTCGGATCTCTTCCAATACATTGTGTCTCGGTGCGGAGCGGATCTCAGGAGAGATGTTGATACTCTTGTTTGCAAGCGGCGTAGCGTTCTCGTTGTTTCTCGCACGAGGCGACGGAGATGGCATTTGAGGTGGTTCGTGGTAATCCACATCTGTAACCGTAACCGGGTGGTGAATCACCGACGAAGGACTATCCGGGTCTTCAGCCTCATGAGAAGCCAAGTCGGGTTGTTCGACGTTCGTATCTGTCTCTGGCACTGGAGAGTCGTGTTCTTGTGAAACGGGCTCCGGCTCAGGCGTAACAACCCGGGCATCGTGCGTAACAATCTCCGGGGATACGCTGCTGGGAGCCGGCTGTTCCACGTCAATCTGAACAGGTTCAGTTCCAGGCTCGTGAGGGCTTTCCGGATCAGTCACAGCCGGTGCGTCAGGCATGGCTCCGACCTCTTCATCATTATCCGTATCGTCTTGCTCATCACGAGCCAAAGTATCAGCAGAGATATAATATTCATTAGGGACAGCTTCCGCCTGGTTCTCTGTTTCCACGGGGGTCTCTGCAGGGGCAGGAACAGGGTCTTCGTAGATTTGCACTGGAGCGGGTTGTTTTCGGACACTGTTCGCAATAACATCCGGTGATGGCGGTTGGCCATCGGCCAGGTCTGCTGTGGGCTCCCGTGAAGGCTCCGGGGTGCTACGTTCTATAGATTGCATCCGCGGCGGGGGAAGTGTAGGTAGACTGGGAACGGGCTCCTCCACAGCTGGAACAGGACGCTGAATCGTCGATCCAGGTGGGCTTTCTAATTGAACTGAAGCGGGCGACTCCCGCCCATGATGAGCCACACTATCATGCGAGCCACTGCGCGAATGGTTCGCACTCTGATCATGTAGGCGGGACTTGGAGATATCTAGCTTCTTGGGCTTGCTCATCGTGGGGCCCAGATGCGCAGGGTCTCGACGAGGAGTCTTTGATGATGGCGTAGCAGCCGATCTAGCCTTAAGGGACCGCGGTGAGCTTTCTACCTTGGGAGCGGAGCTTGCTTTGGTGGATCGCGAGTCATCGCCAGTTCGACGAGCGTACGGATCTGCCGTCGCTGGACGAGTTATTTCCGGTCTTCGAGGCCTCGAACCCGGGCGCATAGGTGCAGACGATAGGGAAGAGACGGAGGTTCCAGTAGGGACAGTCCGGACAGCAGAAGTAGAAGATTTGGACGGCGGGTCTGTCGTTCTTGCATCTGAGAAGGTCGACTGTGCCGACTCCGGCCTTGGAGGCAAGGAGTGTCCTGGTGCCAGACGCGCTCTCTTCTGCGCAGCAATGGCCTCCTTCAGAGCAGAGCGGCTGGACATGGCAGACGATGTGCTACTGGAGAGGCCTTTTCGAGATGCCGATGGAGTGTTTGCCAAGGATCGATCGGCGTTTGGATTCTCCTTCTCCAACAGGGACCTCGACTTGCTATCGAGAGTAGACATGATCCTGTCTGTGTTAGTGAATATAAAACAAAACCCTGAATGAAAACCTTACTCTTCTCCTTTCCTTGGCCAAACACCATTGAAAACCCAGAATGTGACACGCATCGTCTCCCGAACAGACGGATTGGCGTCTGACAGGCACTTCCTGATACTCTTGTCAAGCATATCAAGGCCACCACCGTGCTCCATGGTGCTCTTGTGGCGCGCTTGCCTCTGAATGATAGTTTTGATCCAGCCTGCTGCATACAGACGCAGCTGAGCATTTCTGTCCTGGGCAGCGCTCGCAATGTGCTGCAGAATACGCGATGTAAATGTCACATTGCCGATAACAACATCGACCGTAGTGTTGCCGCTTTGCGCACTGATCTTCTTCATTCCTGAGCAAAGCTTGATGAGGTTTTGCATAATGATTTCTACCATTGAATCGATGCGAGGACCGCATGTCTTGGCCAGGTCCTGAATCATAAGACAACCCGCAGTACAAAGTGTCGTCCGCAAGGAGTTGACCACCTTGAAAATACCATCCAACAGTGTCTTCATGCCGTTAATGAACTGGGTGGGGAACGAGTGCGGTGCGTTGCCGCGGGTGAGACGTCGAAGGGTAATGACATTGCGTTCACGCGAAACCCAGTTCTGTTCCGTCTCTCGACCTTCAAACCAAGGAAGCATGTCACGCACCATGTCATCGACATCGCGGGATGATGCCACAACGAGAGGCTCAATGTCTTCGGGGTCATTTTGAGAACCGTGCGCATCGTCAGGATATTCATCAGCTGCGGCGCGCTGAGGCGGGCCAACACTTCGTTCGCGGTCCATTCTGGAGATGGGGCGTTGCGTTCTAACAGGTTCGGGCTCTGAAAAAAATACGTCAGCTGCCTGCTTTCCTCATATGGCCAGGCCGGAGGCATACCTGGTGACTCAACACGATAGTGCGAACGTGAGGACATGACCGAAACTGGACGTTGATGCAGAGCCTCAGCCCGAGATGCAGGACGCGAAGGTGCCGAATGTTCTCCGTCTGTGGAGCTTAGTCCAATGCTCGTCAGAATCGAGTTTGCGATGGATTTTCGAACGTTGTGAGCGGTTAGTTGCTTGGTCAAATCGGATTTGGCACGCGCGGGGGCATTCCTAGTTATGTCAGACCGTCGAAAGAATAATTAACCGCAAATATCACGTACTGGAACAGTTCAACCACGGTCATCTTTGCCGTGTCGCGGACCGCACTGTCGGCGTCTTCCAGACAGCCAACCAGTCTGGGAACGTATGCCCGGAATAGAAGTCCATGAGTTTTTGTCATCTGCACGCGAATGTAAGATATTGCTGCATAAAGAGGCGGGAAGAGAACGAACATACATTCGCCAGCCAAATCATACTCATCTCCCTGGCTCTTGCATTCTTGCCAACCAGCGCAATTTCCAGCACGTAGTGTTCAACGTCAGCATTCGAAGCCGGCCACATATCAGTGAATGCTTGTGCTGCTTGAGCTCGAGTGCGCTCTTTGCGGTCTCCCAGCCGTTCCAACAGGATAGGATAGAGCATTCGACCCTGGCCCGAGATCAGATGATGCTGATCCTGAATGAACAATCTTTTCAAGAAATGACCGAGGGTAGAGAACCCGCCACCAAGCAGCGACGAATGCTGAGACGTAAGGGCGAGGCGCAGCGCTTCGAAAATGGTTGTAACGGCAGATTCGGGGACATTCTTTTGTTTGATATCGGATTTGACGCTTGCTAGGTGGGCAGCCTTGGCGTCAATGGACAGGTTGACATTCTTCAGCGCAGCTAATAGCTCCGCAGCCTTTGACTCCATGATCACGACGGGGATTTAGCGACACGCGGACATAGAGGATGAATTAGATGGCGAAGCAGAGAGTTCGACAGCGTTCAGATGGTAGCGTAGGGAGAATCGACACTATGCGCGTAAAACCGGAAGGATCTGTCACAGCCAACGCGAATTATTAGCATAATGCACTTTTTGGTAATCCTCCGACGAGCGCAAACAAAGGGAAAATCCGGAAGGAGAGATGAGGGGAAGGCCAAGAGGTGTCATCAAAGATTTTAGACAGCAGAAAAGCCCAACTGTGCTTAAAGTCACAGGCGACAATAACCATACCGACTAACAAAAATAGCCCATACCTTCTTGCGACGTTCAGATTCTCGTTCAGCCGGCGCTCGCAGAGGAATGTTTGCGGGGGGTAAGAGGGAGGGGAAGCAAACGACGACGGCGAGATGCGATGGAACGCGACGGATTAAACGAGCTGGTGAGAAGCAGTCGATCTGATTGCGAAGAGTATAATCGTAGCGACGCGATTTTGGTTGAAAAGTCGCAAATTCGACGAAGGGTGAAGAAGTTGAGGGAGGTGAGAAAGAGGAAGAGATTGGGAGAGGACGGAGAAAGAAGCGGCGACGAGGAGAGTAAAAAGGCAGCGACGGTAAGCGACAGACGCGCGACGTCGCCAATTAGCAGTATTATGTCCCTCGTAGAAGAATATTTCCGGGGACTACTAGTTGTGTATTTTTTAAGAAGAAAGAAAAAGAACTGGATGATGTCAGTCCAAATAGAAGTTATTGGCTTAGGAATCAGGGATGGCCGCCAGAAAAGGAGAACGCGAGGAGCAGAAATAAATACCTATACTGGGGATGGATTCAGTGTTGTATCTCGTTGATTCTCTCTTTTGCTTCCTCTTTCTTTATTATTATAGCTGCATGTTTATAATCATTGGGCCTTCTTCCTGGTTCTTCTGGTTTGTTTATACCCGACGGCGCCGTCTGGTTGTGAGGGTGACAGACCAGGTGGGGTCAATGCAGCGTACTTTACTATGTATGGAGTAGAAGCACAGAAAGGAGACAAATTTCTGTTGAAGAACAATTGACTTGATAAACAGTTTTTGTGTTATTGCGCCCTCCATTAGTACTTCTCGGTACAGTGACACGGTTCCATGTAAACAAACAGTAAACAACCAGACCTAAACTCCAATGAAACGCCAAAACCGCTTCAGGTATACTCAGTACGGCGTACAGGGCCCTCAACAGTCAATAGAGACGAAGTGAGCACTGCCAAATACTGGCAGCTGCAAATGTCATGCCGTGATCGTCCCTTGTGGATCGCTGTTAGACACTTGGGCCAGATGGAGCATAGTGCATCGTGTCAACCTCCTTCACCAGCTCACCTACGAGCTCAAGATATCATGGGTAATCTTCTCAGCAAGGGCGTCTGTCAAGGCCAGTCAAGGTCAGTCAACCGTTTCATCGTCAAGGGAAAAGGGGCATACAAATAGTAGCCACCGGATGCCCCGGAGGCAAGATCGGGAACGAGGAGGCGTCAACCACCCGCAACCCCTTCACTCCATATACCCGCGCCTTGGTATCAACGACAGCCTTCTCGTCACTCTCCTTGCCCATAGCACAAGTACACGCGGCATGATACACTGTGCTCGCCGTCTTGCGAATGACCTCCAAAATCTCCGCATCACTCTGCACATCCTCCCCGGGAAAGTACTCAGGCCCGATCAGAATATCCCCCATGACGGTGGTATTGAACATCTCCCGCACGCGCTTGTACCCAGCCACCACGACCGCCTGGTCTGCAGGATGAGTGAGCCAATTGGGATTAATGACCGGCGCGTCGGCCATATCGGACGAGGAAATGTCGATAGTTCCTCGAGACAATGGTGCAACCAGCGCCGTGGACACGGTTGCATAGTTGTACCCGTCTGTCGGGGCGTCACGCTGGTAGTTCAGCTGGTAGCCTAGGAATCCGCTCATGCTGAGGTATTCAACTTCAGGCCAGTCGCTAGGAAACTGGTTTAGAGCGGAGAGGGTGTTGTTGGGCCAGGAGGATCGGTAGGAGGAGGGAATCTTCTCCCAGGCGAGGAAATCGCCGCCGGAGTTGGTGAGAATGCCTTCTTGTTTGTTAATGAAGAGGTCATTGGCTTCGTTGAGGACGTCTGAGTTGGCCAACGAGGATGAAGTGATGGCGTTGACGCGGTATGTTGGTCCCATCAGGACGTGATCCTGGGCATGTATCAGTTTCCCCCATCCACAGTGCTTATGCTTATTAGAGATACTCACCCACATGTTCTGGCCTACACCAGGTCGGTCTGCCACGACGGGAATACTGTGTTTCTCAAGGCTGGCTTTGGGTCCCACACCAGATACCATCAACAACTGAGGAGACTGAAAAGCCCCAGCCGAGACAATGACCTCTTTTCTAGCGGACAAAACATACTGCACACCGCCCGATTCGACAAGAACACCATTTGCCGTCTTCTCCGAATCAAACAAAACCTTCTTCGCCAAGGTAGACTGGTAAACCGTCAGTGAAGTTGATTCCAGAGCAGGCTGCAAAAACGCAGTCTCAGAGGATTCGCGCGTCTGGTCAGCCGCATCAATCGTCTCCAGCACATAAGCAGACCCATTAAGAGCACCGCTGGTAAACCCCTGAATCGGCTTGATTCCAATCGCCGCAAACCCCTTCTCAACCCAGGACGACATTGCATTGGCATAGTTCGAAAAAGTCACGGACAGCGGCCCACCACCCGGCCCCAAAGACGCCTCGTCATAGTTAGGTGTCGCATTAGCAGCCCTAGACGGCCCCGGAGGGGTGAAGTGGAGACTCTTCTGAAAATAGGGCAGGAGACCATCGTAAGTGTAGCTGTCATCGCCGACCTGGTCTGCCCATTTCTCGTAGGATTCGATGGTTCCCATGTGGTATGCCATGTAGTTGCGCGCAGTACATCCGCCTAGGGCTTTACCACGAGCATAATGAACACTGGCGTTAAGGAGACCGTCTTGTGGCGTGGTGACAAACCCCCAATCAACCGGGCTTACGTTGTCGGAGTCCTTTCCGCTCCAGTATGTATCGTAAGCTGGGATTTGGCTGAGATTGCCGTTGGCGATTTCATAGAAGGTGCCTGCTTCGATGACGGCAACTGAGATTGAGGAGTTCTCGGAAAGACGGGCGGCTACTGTTAGGCCGGCATTTCCACCGCCGACAACGACGTAGTCGTAGGTAGCGTTCTGGGGCACTCCGAACGAGGAGCCGATTAGGCGAGGGTTGTCCCCGGTAGACAATGGTGCTGATTGGCCTAGTGATGCCCACAGCGTAAAAGTTGCCAAGAGAATGGGACGCATGTTGCAGGGGGGCCACATGGGCATATGTAGAATTTCAATAGAGGAGTTCAAGGATAGAAGGCCGTCCTAGTGATTGGGTCACTGCGTACTTTTATATAACTGTCAAAGAGGGCTAACGCCTCAAACTTTGTCGTTTACCACCGAGGCAATGAGCCCTGAATTCGTGTCCGTACCATAATTGACCACCATGAGTGGTAGCAACAGTGTCTTCATACAGAATACGGTAATCGTTGACAAACTTGATCCTGAAGACAGTGTTAGATCCAACAAGGCTTAGGATAGATGACTTTGCCCCCATGCCACCGTAAGACCATGACTCCCTAGCTCTGATCGAACAAGGAGATCGGTCAACTTACGGCTTGCCGATAGGAATACTTACTAGGAAGATTCAGCCCCAGTGGGGCCAAATATTGGTGATGACCATAATCATTGTAAGGCTGCATGTCAGAGTGTGGAGCCGATGTCAGCATTTAATGGCTTAGTGCTGACGCTTGCGTTGATGCATGACAGGGAAGGATCTTGCTGAAGATAGCTGGGCAAGTATCCCGTCGCTGCCTATTTAATTACGATTGTAGGCTATGCTGGTCTAGTAGATCCTTGATCTAGTTTCATCTGAAGAGCCGTTCTTCCATGAACTATTTTGAGGGTTCTCACGGCCCACGTGTTACGGTTCTTCCCGTATTGTCATATTCAGAAACCGTCGAAAAATGTACTTTGCATTGCTAGGACTAGGGACGCTTGCAAGCAATAGAAACTATGGCGGGAACTACAGAGTAACGACAATCTTCTTCCCGGAAACACCAGCCTTCTGGACGTTGAATGCGTGCTGGATTTTCTCCAGTCCATGTCCAACGACGACCGGATCGGGTTTGGCCTGCAGCTGTCCACTGGCGAGCGCCTTGGGCACATAGTCCTCCCAGATAGCCTGGCCAATCTTTTCGTTGGGGGGCGTCACTATGGCAAAGGCGATCACTAGCATCATGTCAGTATTTTCTAGCTTTTTTATTTTTTCGTGTCAACGGGCATACCAGGTTTAGGCTCGAATGTCTCGGAAGGATTCTTGTAAGGCAGCACAGAGGCAGCCGGAATACCGCCAAGCTCCTTTGCAATGACGGAAAGTGGCTCAAAGGTGGCTTCCTCTGAGATAGCGTCATATATTCCGGCAATTTCGTTTCCTCTGAGTTCGTTCACAATATCGTTCACGACAGTAGGAGACCTGTAGTCAAAGACAACGCTTGCTCCCAAGTACTTGACAAACTGATGGTTAGAGGGAGAAGCTGTTGCAATCACCCTCAAGCCCGAAGCAGCGGCAAGCTGAACGGCAGTTGCACCAACAGAAGATGCTGCACCCCAGATCAAAAGAACTTTTCCAGTCGACTGAGGACTAGTCGATGGAAGTGGAAGACCTAGATAGTCTGGGAGATACAGTCCCACGGAAGCAGTTGAGATGGCCAGTGGCAACGTGACGGCTTGCTCGAAGGTCAGGGATTCGGGAATCACAGTTGTCGCGTTTTCTTGTGCCACTGGATATAGCTGGAAGCCCGAATGCGCGGCATTCGCGGTCTTCAGCGACAGGAGATGTCTTGGTCAGGAAATTAGCCTGGATTTAATACTAATTGGGCAGGGTGCAACTAACGCGATCACTCTCTGGCCTTTCTGCAACCGTGTTACTCCTTCTCCGACTTCCTCAACGGTACCAGCGACATCCTCTCCCACGATGAAGGGGTAGTTCTGGATAAAAATGGCATAATCCCTGCGAGATTAGCAGCTGGAAAGCACCGTATGAATGGAAACGACTCACTGGATCTTCCAGTCGACGGGATTCTAGAATGGAACATCAGCAATTACTACAGAAACCGAATCCAAATTGATCAAACTCACAATTGCAACTGCATGACTCCGAATAACCAACTCGCCAGGCCCTGGCTTTGGTGTTGGGGCAGGCCCGACAGTCAACTGTTGACGGGCCTCTGGGATCCAGGCAGCTTGGTTGTTAGACATGTTGGATGATGGGTTGTGAAGATGAACTGGTGAGAAAGGTCTCAGAGGAGGATTTTATAACCGCGTGTCAGCTTACAAATTCGCCCTGGCTACTGTTGTCAGCCCACCATTATGCACACTAGAGAGGGGTCGTCCGTCTCTCGTATCCAGATTGGCTAGAGGAAACAAAGAAATTGCAGGTACATACAAGTGCCGCCGGCCTAGGTTCATTTAGACGCCCGGGTCGTAGTAACTCCCAAATGTTTGTGTATCTATTCTGTAACTGTCAGTAGAGCACGTTAAGATTGATGGATTGACGTGATGTGCTGACGCGAAGTATCAGATGCTCTGCAGTCGTGCTTGTCGAGGTTATGGCGGAATTCAGCTGATACTCATGGTTAGCCCCGATATAATAGGTTAGAGTGTAGTTCATGTCATTGTTGTTTCCGGCCATCAACAATAGCTTGTAGGATTTCATCATGCCCGTCTGCCACGTTTTCTGAGAAAGGATATCACGTATCATATTTTCATGGACTCGCACTGTAACCCAAACCCTTTCAAGCTTTCGTAAGTTCAACCAGCAAGCAATCAGAGTTCGCCATCCCCAGTCGTTCAGCCACTGTGATGCTCGGCCGACGCCAGAGAACTATTTTTTATGCTAACGCTTCCGCATCCAGGTCTCGCTTCCTAGGTAACAAATGATCATGATATTGTCGTTCCGGTCACACTTAGATTGAGACATCTAAAGATACGGGGTTATTCGGATTACTTCCGTAGACCCACTTTGGGTATCTAACGCACAATCTATAGAGAAGATCACGCTTGGAGCCTCAAAAGATGTCTCACAATGTTAAAAGTTCCTATTCAGAGTTTCATATTGACATGGGTATCTACCACGGAGCCTGAAGACCGTCGTAACGGTTAAGTCCCTCCGCATTCTCCCACCCGGGAACCTTGATGTTGTAGAATTTCCCGTTCTCTGCGGAGGTTGCATTGTCAATGACCTCCAGGACACCCGCCGAGCTCTGCTCAACCGAAAGATCGGCCGCGTCGCCACCGAGGTTGGTGCGGACCCACTGGGAGAGTCAGCATCAATACGGAGTCCAGGGGATTAGGTTGGGTAAAACTTACACCAGGGGAAATAGTCAGGAAAGTAAAGCCTTGCTCGGCAAAAGACTGCGCGTATTGCACGGTCAACATGTTCAGAGCGGCCTTGGAGACCTTGTATGCAGGGACGGGGAATAGAGCGTAGCGGGGGGACCACTCGATTGAGCCCAGGGTTGTGGAGCTATCACCATGAGCACGGAAACACTCATTAACCGTAACCAGCAAGACTTACATGTTAGCAACCTTCTTCAGGTTACCCTTCTTGAGCAGCGGCAGGAAAGCAGCAGTAACCAGGTGAGCGCTGGTGACATTAGTCGTGAATGTTGATTCGAGGTCCGTCCTGTTCTAGTCAGCTTTCTGTGAGAATAACATGGGCATTGAATAGAACTAACATATTTTCGATGCCGTTAGGAGTGAAGTTCATAATTCCGGCTCCGTTCACAAGCACATCAAGACCCCTGCCGTCAAGCTGTTTCTCAACCTCGGCAGCAGCCTGCTTAGTGCTGGCTTCGTCAGTCACATCGATCTTGACCTGCTGCACCCGACCAGCAGACTTGGAGACCAGCTGCTTAAGCTCATCTGTCTCGGTGCGGAACGCAGCGAAGACAGTAGACACCTCTGAAGCGGGCTTGGAGGCAAGGAGGTCAGCCATGGCAAGGCCAATGCCTCGCGAGGCTCCGGTGATCAGGTAGGAGGCCATTTTAATTGTTTATTTATAAAGAGGATGGAACAGAGTAGTAATTCAGTAGATTTGAATGAGATTGAAAATGAGAATCTAAATGTGAGGGGGAAAACATTATATATATATATGTCCTCAGGTCAAAGCATTGTATAGTTCTTTGCTCTGGTTCTTTGCTCTTCGATATGCTTTGAAATCAACACTGCCTTTGTTATACCAGACCATGGCCCTCATTGGCAAACATCCAAACGCTAGCGCTTATAGAATTCCCCACGCTGACACCCGCCGTGGTTGAGAAATAATCATGATACTCGCATGATAGGCTCTCCTGCGTATGTCAAAAATACGAGAAAGGCCCGCCTGGAACTTTGTAGCCTCAAGATCTGCCACAGTTATTTTGCCGCAGCTGTAAGATATTACAGCTTTGTGCTGGCATAAGGCTAGCTTCGTTGAAGAATATAGGGTGTTGGGACATAGGTAGGAATATTCTTTCTACATTCGAACGTGTAGTTACATAGATCGGGATAATGTCTTCCTGGCCATGAGTACTCGGCCAATTTTCATTAAGTCAAGAAACTGTGGTATCTCAGGATATTTTCTTCTACTTTATGTTTATTTATTCAATTTTTTTTTGTATCTTCGCCTCTCGGTACCGCTGGCAATGAATACAGTCTATACTCCGTACAATGAAGCCATTACTCTACAATGAACACTTGCCAATAAGAGAACTATTATTCAGCTTATCTACGGAGAACTTCGTAAAGTACATCTATTTAACAAAATAATTATTCGGATCCGGTCCCTGCAGATCGAAATCCACCTTGGTGATTCCTCCAATGCCCACCAAAAACAGCGTCTTCAGATCCTCACCCGCCCACGCAATATTCTCAACCGGATGATTCGTCTGAATCCTCGCAATGACCGACCCATATTGATCCAAGATATCGACACCATTCGACAACCCCGAGCCAACAACAAGATACCCGTTAGCAGCCACCTTGATCCCATCGGGACTTCCCTCCAGCGACTGGAAGATGTTTCGCTTGTTCTTGAGGATGGGCGCTCCCGTCTCAGTACGCTCTACGTCCCACGCGTAGACATTACGCGCGTTCGTCGACGTGAAGTAAATACGAATCGGGTAGTTGTAGAAGCCCTGGGTGCTGGCCTCCGGGCCGACCGTCTCGAGGCCCGAGTCTGTTACGTAGAGGGTTTTGCCGTCACGGGAGAAGGTGATACCGTTGGGATGTTGGAGGCTGGCGTCAGCGATTTGGACTTCGCCGGTGGATGGGCGGAAACGGTATGTGGCTAGTTGGTTTTGGTTGGACATGTTGGAGAGGCCCAGGCCATAGGCGTAGTCTAATCGTATCAGCAAGTTTTGTCTAGTTGGGAAGTGTCAAGAAGGCTTACCGCTGTCAGTAAACCAGACGTCGCCGACATCGTCGACCGTCAGGTCATTCAGACCTCCGTAGAAGAACCCATAGTAGTTGTTCAGCAGCCATTCGGCCTTGAGGGTCTTGGGATCAACCCTTGCAACACCAGGGCGCTGCTTCAGTCCATTGGGAAGGGTCACATTGTTACCCTGGACGGCCCAGTAGATCATTCCATCATGCAGGATACCTCCTGTTGGTTGGTAAATGGGCGGGTCCGTCACGAAGGCCTCAACCTTGGGGGGATCGACATTCAAATCGATCATAATGTTGGTCAGATTTCCCGGTGGCCCATCTTGAGTGGTGAACAGCTTGTTGAGCTCCGGCACATAGATCGGGGCTTCGTGAATGACGTTCAGCACGGGAATGTAGTTGTGGGCAATTTTCGGGGATGCTCCCAGCAGCTCGAGCCCACGCTTCTTGTCGAAGATGACGAAGTCCGCATTGGGAATGAGAGATGCCCATGAAGGGTCATCAAGGACTGATGTGCCGGAGTATCCGACAGTTGGATCGGCGTCACGCGAGAAAGATGGAGGGAGCACACTCTGGTATCGGTTGATGCAGGTTACGTTGGCGGTCTTGGGTCCGCAAGTGTAGGCCACAGGTGTATTCTGGGTAGAGGAGTTCCTAGCGTGGATTGCGCTGGCAGAAACACCTGCTGTGAAGAGAGTGGCAGTGGCAAGTGGGAGGAAAGAGAGAGCAGACATGTTGATTGGTTCTCATGCGAAGCTCAGACGGACGAAGAATAGTAGAACCAGGCCAGACAAGAAGCATTTATTGGGCTCGGCTGGCAATGGCTCTCCTCCATGAATGCCATTATCACACCCAATGACCCCATTGAAGGAGCTGAATTGCCCAAGCAGTCAGCTTTGTTCCTGATGGATTATGCTCCTACAAGACAACCTTAGCCGAAGTGCTTACGGCTGACAGACGGACCGTTAGGGCTTATGATCTCACTCAACGCTGCGGTTGTTTACATTCTTGGGGACTTTGATCTAAATATTGCCCTAGGCGGAGATGTACCTAGATCTGGACAGGCCACTGCTTATCACTTCGTATTCCCGTCCGGAACATCACCCGGTGTGGATCAGCGTGAATCACCCGCGCATTAGTGCTGACTCTTGCGCCGTAAGGAAGAAGTAATAAAACATTAATTCCAATCAATTTGAAGCCTTTCAGACAGGGATTCCTGTGCCTTCCGGCGCTAGCGGACGGGTGCAGATTCCCACAGGCTTGATTTCTAATCATGCTTTGTTAGGGATACGAGGAACTGTCGCGACATGAGTGGAAAAAGCCTACATGCAGAGCATCTGATTACCAATCTAACTTAACATTCCGGAATCCTCGAGAAAGATGAGAGCCTCTTGTCTTTTGTTGAAGTGAGCCGATTTCCTCCATCCTCCCTCTATCTCTCGTCAACATCAATTCCGACGAGAATCGCATCATGATCGATTCATTGGACCATGCCCACGAGGCAGCATCTGAGCCCAAGTTCACTAACGAGATTGATGTTGAGGAATCTTTCAATGCCGAGCGCCGGAAAGTGCGAGGTTTCTCGGTATAGCATGCCACTGCCCAAGAGATGAAATAGAACTAATCCCAACTTTCCAGTGGTTCCTCGTTGTCGTCAGTATTCTGTCCAGTATCTTCCTCTATGCGCTGGACAACACCATTGTTGCCGACATCTTACCCGTACAATCCCCCCTGAAAACCTCCCCAATTGTTTCGCTCATAACACTTATTGCAGGCAATGATCAATGACTTTTCTTCGGTCGATCAACTGGGATGGCTCTCCGTTGGGTTTCAGATTGGAGGTGTCGCGGTTATCATGCCTCTGAGCAAGATCTACGGCCTCTTTCGCGTTAAATGGCTCTATTTGCTTTCCTGTGTCATTTTCATGGCCGCGTCAGCGCTTTGTGGAGCTGCCCCGGATATCAACGCGGAAATCGTGGGCCGTGTCTTTACAGGCGCTGGAGGCATTGGTCTTTATATTGGGGTGATGATCTTGCTGTCTGTCAATACCACCGAACAAGAACGGCCTATGTATCTTAGTCTTGTGTAGGTCTCCGTGAATCGCCTGTCTGATACTTGTCAAGCTAACATTTAATCAGTGGTCTGGTCTGGGGTATCGGAACTGTCCTTGGTCCCGTCATTGGCGGTGCATTTGAGAAGGTTACCTGGCGCTGGGCTTTCTACATCAACCTCATCATTGGCGCCGTACTAGCTCCCATCTGGGTTTTCCTCCTCCCCAATACCGCTCATCCATGCAAACACCTCTCTCTCGGTCAGCGACTGCGCAGCTTCGACTCGGTAGGATGTATCCTAAGCATGGGGGCCATCATCACCACAATCATGCCAATTAACTTCGGTGGAGGCCTGTATGAGTGGAGGAGCGCGGCCATCATTGCTCTCTTCACCGTCGGCGGAGTCCTCTGGATCTTGTTCGGTATTCAGCAGACCTTTAATATCTTCACCTCAGCGACAGATCGCATGTTTCCTATTCAATTTCTGCGGAACAAGGAGGCCGTGCTTCTGTTTATCCTGGCGGCGACATGCAACGCGGCTGTGTTTATTCCCGTCTATTATGTTCCCATCTTCTTCCAGTTTACCTGGGGTGACGACGCTTTAGCTTCTGCTGTGCGCCTTTTGCCGCTTATATTTCTGCTCTGCGCAACCATTTTGACCAATGGGTGGTTAATGTCCAAGTTGGGCTACTACATGCCTTGGTATGCCATTGGTGCCGCTTTGATGCTTATAGCAAACGTATGCCTGTGTAAGTCTCGAATAAGTTCCAGATATTGAATGTTCAACTGACCCATATATCAGCGCAAATCAATAACCACACATCTCCTTCTTACATCTACGGCTTCGAAGCCCTCCTCGGCATTGGTGGCGGAGCCTTTGTCCAGGCCGGCTACGCCGTGATCCAAGCGGTCGTTGCACCCGAAGACTTGGGATATGCGGTCAGCTTCATGATGGTCGGTATGTATAACCTCAAACCGTCCCTTCCGTTCAAACTACAGTGATCAAATGCTAACTAACCCAACTCAGCACAAATTGGCGGCATCGCACTAGGTCTAGCTATTGCCAGCGCCGTCTTCGTCAACGGCGCCACGATCCAGCTCCAAGACCTCCTCCCGCAGTATCCCAAGGACCAGCTGCAGGCCGCGATTTCTGGGACTAGCAGTCAGGTGCTGCAAGCTTTATCGCCTGAGTTGCGGGAGAGTGCGCTGAGTTTGATTGTGTCGAATATGGATAAGGTGTAAGTTTGCATTACAATAACGAATACCGATGTTCTCCTAGGGCTGACGTGGGCTAGGTTCATCGTGGCGTATGCCGGATCTGCGGTTGCGTTGGTAGGATCGCTTGCCCTTTCGGTATGTTTATTTCAGCTTCTGGGTTCATTGAAGATGAGTGCTAACAGAAACTATAGAGGAAGCGGGTTTTCCTGCCTGCTGCGGCAGCGGCTTAGGGTTTTATCCATTGATCATACGTGCACTATTCTGGTAATTGGAAATTGAAATAAACCATGGTAATAATATTTAATAGCAGATTCTCTGAATTCTCACAATCGGCGGCATCAGGCGAAGGTGCATAGCTCCGATAAAAGCTGAATTTTTGAACATCCGGGTAAACGTAGATTTACCCGGGGCCAATTGATTAACTAGCAAAACGCAGGCAGCCCTACGCGGTGGATCAACGCTTGCAAACATCAATTCATTGCTATCCAGTCTATAAACTACCAAAACCTCGAACTTGTACATAACGAACCGCATTAACACATCAAGAGAATAGAAATAGTAGATTTACCCATACTGTACAGCTTCCTGGTCGTTTGGCAAAGTAAGACTCCATACATAAAAAATTTCTTTGCAACCAACCCGGATCCTTTTCTTTTTCCCAATAGGTAAGAAAAACAGACATCAAACACGTGAAATGAAGAAAATATTTCTAGATCCTCTCCTTACAACCTACACAATCACCTCGCCCAAATCCACATGGACGGGCTTCCACGGTGCTGAACCCTCTTCCTCCGTCGAACTGGGCACGCGCACATTCAATGGACTGTACAAGTACCATCCCTTGAGCGCCGCAACCGCTGCCCGGGATCGGGCCTCAAGCAGACTGGCGCCAGCGCCCTCGCCCAGCTTATCCTCACCCGAGTAGATGCCAACCACGAAGACTGGGTGCCGGCTCTTGCGACCAGTCTCACTGATGATCTTCGCCACAGGGGGCTCGAAGCTCTCCCGCGCACACAACCGACTGAGATCTCGGGCCGGCTGCGAGAAGTCGAACAATTCTGAGAGGCTCAGGTGCCGCGACAGAAAATGTTGCTCGAAGAACCGCTTGGCCGCCGGACGACCGGCATGCAGGTAGATGGAGCCCATGACTGCTCGGACGAAGTTGGCACTGGCCTGCTCCGCGGTGACGCCCTGGGGGAGCGGCTTCGGTGGCCCGTCGTTCTTGGTGGGGTCTTGGACCGGCTCACCGAATTCGTTATCGTACACAACCCGCGAGCTCATCGACACTCTCCATCTTCGGTGATCATTGGGTCGTGTCGTCCCGTTCACTTGTCCCTCCCCGATCTCGGTCCCTGGGTCGATTCTCTTGAACTGCAAGAAACCGGGGTCAACCTCGCCTCCGGGCGCGGCAGCGTGCTCCACACCCCATTCCCGAGTCATTGCCGCCAAAGTTTTGGGCCCAACATACGCATACATTGCCGCAAACACAACCGCCATGGGGAGTCGAGGATATGTGCAGATGAGGTGCTCGGAGGTGTAGTAGGTCAAAAGGTCATGGCCCAGCGTGGCCAGCGATGCATTGTTGAAATTCGAATTCGGGTCTGCCGACACATCCACCAACGATCGTGCAAGGGTCTCGAGGGGTAACCGTGAGGGCAGGTAAAGACGAGCGTGGAGGGCGGCCAGTTTTGCTGACTCGCGTGCGGCTTCTACCGGCGGGGAGGGGAGGGTGTATTTCGACTTTTGGGAGTTGAGGGAAGGAATTGGCGACACGGGCGATTGTTCATGCGTCAAAGGTCCGTTCTCGGCCTGGGGCAAAGGTGAAGCAGTCGATTGGCACCGGAGTCCTGTGTAGAGATGGTGCTGCAGGCGGCTACCAGTCCGGACCCGCGGCGAAAGGGCCGAACTGCTCCATCTTTGGAGCTGCAGCCTTTTCATCTGGACGAATATGCGAGAATTGAGCCTCATAAAGCGGCCAGGAGAAAAAACCAAGCAGAGAAGCCCAAGCGTGGAGGGAGCACAGTCAAATAACCGGGGCAGAAAGGCAACTTTTTTGCTTTGCTGGAGAGAGAAAATGTTCGACCGGCGCAGGTCACGGGATCAGGGCGGTCTCGTGGGAAAGAGGTGCGCTAAACCCGATTGGGCGACGGAATCACGGGACTGAGGGACGTCGACGGCCAATTCGGCCGCAACGACTGAGCTGCCGCCCATTAATAACCTCCGCTTTATATCTTCTCACCATACCCTCCTTTTCCACTCCCAGTTCCTCTGTGAAGCCAAAATGGGTGGTGGCGGCAAAATCCCGTGAGTTTCTGCTTTTCAATAATGCCATGTCCCGGTCGAAGGGCTAACAGCGTCATCTCGGAAGGTACCCCAAGGAAGTCTGGTCTCCCGCAGGAGGCTGGTACGCTCAGCCTGCGAACTGGAAAGCCAACACGGCCATCATCGGCGCTGCAGTCGTCGGAATTGTTGCCGCGACCTGGAGCCTCAGCGCCGAGCGTGAGCATCGTGAGAAGATGCCCGAGCCCGGCAGATTCTTTCCCAGTCGCTAGTCAGTCATTCCTCCGAAATCGATTCCATTTTGCTACCCCTTTTACTGACGAGCTCTATTCTCGTTGTATCTAGCTGGAGCAAGCAAATTATCGAACACGAGAGACAGCAGAAGAACGAGTCATAGAACGACATCCGGGGTCGGAGAATACAAAGTAAAGGGAGTAAAGGGAGGAATTCTATGATGAAATGGCTGGCTGTTTCTGTTTTCATAATCCATTGTGGGCTGTACGACAATAGAAAAGGCGTTCTTCTATCAGTGGGTCAATTGACCGCGCAGGTGTCTCTGGGGAGACTCCTCCAGTGTTCGATATAATCGCTCTGTGTACAGACGGACCCGTTCCGTGAATCCAGTTCCGTTCCAAAGTTCCTTTGCACCGTCAGATGCTGTTGATAATCGAGGCACACCGATCTGTTCCACCACAAAACTTGCTGCGACAGTAGCGAATATCAACGCGGGGAGGTAGTGGTTCTGCTTTCCCCAGTCTTGGATGGCCTTGCGCCAATTCTCGGACCCCGCAAGGACGGAGTCGATGACATTGACTGGCTCTCTACCTGCACTCACCATTCCCTGGGCTAGTGCCCCCAGATATGAGTTCCCAGCACCTGTGGGATCGACCACCTTTGTAGCTCCAGACGAGCCCGGTTGATGGTATGCGGGCAACCAAATCCTCTGCGATCTAGTATACGAGTAGCTACCATCTTTGCCTGCTCGGATGGACAAAAGTCCCTCTCCTTGAGGTCCAATGCCAGAGTCCAGGATGCGCTTCACAATGTCGCGTCCAAATTCGCTCTCTTCACTCCAACCAGGCTGGCCGAACATCATTCCCAGTTCTAGTTCGTTGGGACTCACCACATCGACGACTTTGTTCGCCGCAAAGAATTTGTCTTGTTCCTCCGGGGTACACAGGTTAGGAACTGGTTCCCAGATGAAGAATGGCCTTCTCGAGGCATCGACACCGGGGAGTATTCTGCCCTCCTGCCGCAGTTGCTCACGTCGGCGCATAATTTCTTCCACTATCGAAATGCAACGAGATGCAGAGCAGACCATGTGAACTGTCTTCGAGAATACCTGGTTTTCAGACAGCATTGAAGGCTCCAGGCGTAATTTCGGGGTCAAATATTCGAAGTCTGTTCGCTGGTCACCAGGTGCATCTTCTCTTATATGAATGTCTACTAACCTCTCTTCTCGTTTGGACCGTAGCCATTCCATGCTCTCGTAGTCAATCGGTTCTGATCCTCTCTGAAGACACAAGCCGTATCCCATGATTTCAGGAGATCCAGAACTTCTTGCGGGAAATCAGATCCCACGTCCACGATCCAGCTCACAGCTTGGGCGTCCTTCTTTCCAGTGACAAGACGTGCGCCCACCACTGCGAAAGAGGCCGCCCCTCCCAGGACATTCTTTACATTCGGCTGAGGTCCTTCGAAATCAATGTCGTCTACATGAGATGGATATATATAGTGAGCATTGTTCTATCCCAGACAGAAGACACTGGCATATCGGATAGCATACCGAGAATGAACATGCCCATGGTGACGAACTCAACCGGGGCTTGCCCGGAATTGTTGCTGGGTGCCATAGTCGATCCTGGTAGAGTATATACAGCGAAGAATGTCAGCTGAAGAGAAAGCCAGCAACTGTGCAGAGTATGTTGAAGTGAAGCAAAGAAGTTGTTGTGATAAGAAGTGGTAACATAAATTACCATATGATACCGCCAACGTCATGAGGGTCCACCGTAAAGTGGGAGTCCCGCTGTACGGTACGGTAATGGTCCACCGGCCTCAGGAACGGCTCAGGAGCATCAAAGACAGACACCTTGCAACATTCTCCTGCCTCTGTTCTTCTCTCTAATACTCCTCTACTATACTTGAGCTGACGCTCATTGCGATACTGTGCTTGTAGCATCTCTTCTCCCACCTCTGTCCTCCCCACGAGCTTCCAAGCGTTCTCCGTCTCCTTGCTGGAGCAGCCGTCAAGATGGCAAGCGGCGGCCATATGCATAACTTAACCACCCTCATCAAGCGGTATGTTTTCTTATTCCTGTTCCCTACTATAGCCTTGACGAATTTGCGCTACTTTTACGTTGCTCACTGCACTCCGGAGTTGTTAGCTCCGTCGTTGTGATTGACCATGCTGACTCGTATACTTGCACAGGCTCGAAGCCGCAACCTCCCGTCTGGAGGACATGGCCATGTCGCTTGATGACCCCAATGTCCCCAAGCCCGTTGACAGTGGCGCCGTGGCAGCTGCTCAGCCCGCAGCTCCCGTGCAGCCTCAACCACCAGCTCCCCCGGCACCTCCCGCAGCCCCTCAGTCGCCGCCGCAAATCGACGACTTCGATGCTTTGATCAAGAATGAGGTCCAGACTTTTGTAGATTTGGGTGAGAAGATTGGGGGCTTGGTCGAGGAACAGTCCAAAGCTGTCTTGCAAGCTTTCCAAGCTGAGCGGACCTTCGTCTACGTTTCGCTCAAGGCCCGGAAGCCATCGCCACAACCTCCTGAGCTTATGACGGAACTTCACAATGCTTCTGATACAATCGACAACCTCCGCGAAGCGCACCGTGATTCGCCGTATTTCAGCCACCTTAGTGCTGTCGCAGAGGGTATTGTTGCGCTGGGCTGGTTTTTCCAGCCTAAGCCCGCCGATTTCGTCAATGAAATGATCAGCGGCATTGAATACTACGGGAACAAGGTTATGAAGGAGTACAAGGACAAGTAAGAGGCGTCGACACTGAGCGAATGGGCCAAACGCTGACACCTTTGCTAGGGACCGTACTCACGTTGAATATATCCAAGGGTACTCTAAAATCTTCAAGGCCCTTGCGGCGTATCTCAAAAAGCACTATGCCAATGGCCTGACCTGGAACGAGAGGGACGGCGTCGACGCTCAAGATGCTTTGCAGCAGATTAAGGGCGGTAATTCTGGCAGCACTGGCAGCGGCTTGCCACCACCTCCTCCCCCGCCGGTGCCGTCCCTCAACGTGCCTGGCGGTGCTCCGCCGCCGCCTCCCCCGCCGGGTGCACTCCTCAATCCCGCTCCATCAGCGGCACCGGCCGCAGATATGTCTGCTGTATTTGACCAGCTGAACCAAGGAGATGCAATCACATCCAATCTCCGCAAGGTCGACAAGTCGCAGATGACACACAAGAATCCCGCTCTCCGGCAAGGCTCAACAGTCCCTGGGGAGCGTGAGCGCCCCGGCTCCTCAGACAGCGTGGCTCGTGCCCGGTCTCCGCTCCCGAGCAAGAAGCCCAAGCCAGAGAGTATGCGTGGCCGCAAGCCACCACGCAAGGACTTCGAGGGCAACAAGTGGTTCATCGAGAACTACGACAACCCAGGCGAGATCATCGAGATCCCCGCAGCACAGAACCACTCCATCCTCATCTCCCGGTGTAACAAGACTATCATCAAAATCAATAATAAGGCAAACGCCATCTCCATCGACAACTGCACCGGTCTGTCCATCATTGTCGACTCGCTGGTCAGCAGTCTGGATGTCATCAAGTCGCCCAAGTTCGCTCTCCAGATCGACGGTATTGTCCCTACACTTCTATTTGACCAGGTCGACGGTGCTACTGTTTACCTAAGCCAGCAGAGCTTGGGCACGGAGGTATTCTCGAGTAAGAGCACGGCTGTTAACATTATGCTTCCGCCGAAGGAGGGCACCGATGAAGATACCAAGGAATGCCCTCTTCCTGAGCAGATTAAGACGTACATCAAGGATGGCAAGGTTGTTAGCGAGATTGTCGAGCATGCTGGTTAAATGCGTTGCTGGGGGTTCTGTATAGGGTAAAAGGTGTAGATAGTTTCAGGAACTAATTGCTTTGCTAGCTTTTCAAGTTGTACTTTGAAAAGAAATCCATTGATTGTATTTTCACTAACAAGGAAAGCCTATACCTATCCATGTATACTCCACGTATCCAAACTCGATCAACGAGAACCAGGAGCAGTCGAAAAACGAGTACCAAAAAAAAAAAATAAAAAGTTAACTCTTGTCCAAGCATGGGAAACAAGAAAAATATATGTTAGGCATGTTTCACGAAAGGAAAAGAATGGGGTATATTGCCAATTTTGCGCCTTGTCTAGTCTGTGAACGCCCCAATAATGAGAAGTGAAGAAAAGCAGATCCAATACTCCAGAGAAAGATGATGGTGAGCCTGCACCTAGTTCAACGGTTTTGTATGGTTAGTAAACGCCAACGCCAACGTCATTGCGCATATATAATAGAAAAGGAAAGTACCATTCATGGTACGGGTATGACCTCAGTTGTCTTGTGAATAAGAAATAATCCGGAATACTGCTCAGTTGATATACCGCGTGTCAAGTTTCTGAACATCTAGCCCGCGCAATCTTTTGGCTAGCAGGCTTTCTCCAATTTCGGAGCCAGTGGGTGAGAACGGATAACCTCCGTACCCAGCATCACCCCTGCTGAGTTTGCTATACATCCCGGCCTCGCCAGCTGATTCGGAACCGGGAGAGGTAAGTGGGGTTTCTCTTAAAGACGGGATGGGCTGGAACGGATGCCGTGCAGGCACGGCAGCGAGATCCCTTACTCCCTCAGTATCATTGGGTATCGTACTTTGACCTGCTGCACTCCGTCTGTGATCCGTCTTCTCTGACATAGACTTGGTGCCGGGATCCCGAGCTGGCTTGTATGGCGTATACTTTGGATCGGGATGTTGTGTTTCATTTCGCAACTTCTCCTTTCCATCCGGGACTCGATTGGCGAATACAACGCGGATGCTCGAGTGAAGATAGAAACGGCCTTTGGACGGACAGCAGATATTCAAGTGGACCAGATATCTCAAGATAGGCTTATCTTTGGGATCTTCTGATACACTCAGTGATGCCTCCGGGCGATCAGTGCCGTAATTCTTCCGTGCACTGAGGGGCATGTCGATTATGGGACCGGCTGAATAGCTTCTCTGCCGAATGAATGTCTTTGTACCCGGTTCCATATCGCTCAAGTCATACGGAACTAGGAAAAGCTTGACCGCCGTCTTATTCGGGTTCTTGATCATGATTTGGAGCTGTCCTTGTTGCGGTATTCTGTAGCACCCACCGGGCGGACATTTCGGTGAGTCTGCCCTTCTGTTTCTCTTCTCCCGTCGGCGCAGGGTGTCTTGGTCAGAATATATTCTAGGCGCAGCTGCATCGTTGGCAACGTGATCATTATTCGTTCCCGCTGGACTCTGATGGCGTCTGCGACGCTTGTTGGTGGCCGGGTCGTCTTTTGGAAGTGAGTTTTCCAAATCAATATGACCAACATACGGACTTGGGTTATCGTCCGAAATAGACCGTCCAGAACCCGAAGTAGGGTAACTGTAAAATACTGCAGGGAACGGTATCGATACATGTGGCGGGCATTTGAGACTCGACTTGCATTTACTTTTCCCCAGCACACCAATTTGTGCCGTGAAATCTAGAGGTTTCGAAGGGTTCATCGACATCCGTCCGCGGAGTATAGACTCTTCGTATGATCCGACCATCGGAGCGTGACCTTTCAGAGGTACGTCGAAAGATGGCCTTCTGGGCCGCTGCGCAGGAGCCTGGATCGATGAAGCAAGTTGCAGACTGTATCCGGACGTCAATGTCCGTCGGGGCGAGCTTGGATGGGGAAGGGCCTCTTCTCGTCGCCGATGAATATCAAAGGCACCAAAGTTTATTTGCTCTGTAGGCGACGACTGTAGATACCGGAATGTCTCTGGGGGTAAAGTACGACGACGGTTGGCTTTCTCCTGCGACTCCGATATTTCCATGGCATCGACCTTGGGGGAAAAGTCAAGATCTGTGTTGTTCGCCTGGTGCACCAGAGGACTGGTTGGAGCCTTCAGAACGTAGCTGGATGAGAACGAAGGCGCCCGCGACCTATTTACCGGACCTCTCGGTTCCGGATCATGCGGGGGGCCGCGCAGCGACAGCGATGAGGAGAGTACTGGGGGGTTGAACCAAGGAGTCGTGGGAGAAGATCCAAGCAGGGAGAGATTAGAGGGGTCATGGCCATGTTCAGAATAAAAAGACTGTAGCTGTCCTTTTATCTGTTGTCCACCACCTCCCTCCCTAAAATCGCCAGAATGTAACGCTGAACGAGGTCGCTCTATACTAGTCGGGGAGGCCAAGTCTTGTGCTTCATTTTCTTGTCGCCAACTACCGGTATTCCGGTCAAAACTGTCTATATGTGAGCGCTTGCATGGCATATCGTGCATAGAATAGTCACTTGAGTTGTCCGCCTATTGTCGGGTAAGTAAAGAAGATCACTCAGAGCATAGTGACAGTTAAACATACCAGACGACCCTGCATCCTTGCCGACGACTCAGACCATTTAAGGTACCCTATCAACTCCCCGCGATCACTGGTATGTAACTTGGAGAATTGAGGACCCGGGACTCGGGAGTACCCAAAGTTCCTGACTTCCGAATTTAAGGATCCGCATTCAGACTCTTCGTAGTCAAAGTCATTCCTCCATGATGGCTTATGATTCCAAGGCTTATCCTCTCTGTCCTGGTAATTCCGGTCCTTGTGGGACCGACTGTCATCGGACCATAAGTCGTAGAAGCGCTGATGATCCGGATCTTGGAAAATAGGCATATTTGCAACAAAATTTGCAGACTATGAGACGGCGTTTGGAATATAAAGCATCGCAAGGTGTCCGCAAAGTGACCAGCACGGTATATAGGGAGCAAAAAATGACGAGAGAGGCGAGGATGTCAGGCCGAAGTGGCGGGCAGTATGCGTTGTATGGCGGCAGTTATACGTAGTGATGCGCTGATTGCCGGGAGACGAGATGCAATCAAAGAACTAGTAATTGGCACAGTAGCAGATACAAGCACAAAAGCGACGCTGAATACATAAGTTCTTATGGAATAATCAAAGAGAAAAAGTGAGAGAAAGAAGAGAAGTTGGAAGAGACACTGACTCGGGACGGCAGAAACGGAATGGGATGATGAATCATCGCCTGATAATAAGGTCTGCGCACTACTGGTTACTATATCGCTCAGCGTCAGCCAGGAACGTAAATTAAAACAACTATTCCGGCGTTATATCGCTCTTAATCACTCGAAAAAGAAGCAAAAGCAGCATAATTAAGGATATCAATCCTGGCTGATAGTACTAGGCGCATACTTTCTTTCCCCTCCGCTTATCACTGCTGTAACCCCCGACTCACCGCCTTGCAAAAATCAAGATCAAAAACCGTTAGGACTCTTCACAAACAACTCGATAAACACAATTATTGCAATTCGCATTCGTAATGTCAGCCAAACGTTCGCGAGACACGGAGGATCGTCCAGGGGATTCTGCGACCACAGAACCCGCAGCCAAGAAGAACAAGAAGAAGGGTTTCTCCGTCGCGCCTGATAACCTCCCCGATGGCACATATCGTCGCAAAGGTGAGTATTCCGGACAATAAAAATAATAAGAAAACGAATACTAACGAGAACCGCAGCCCAAAAAATCAAAGCCGACCTAATTCAAAAAGCCAAGGTCAAGAAAGCCTACGCCAAAGTAAAAGCCCAAGAAGAAGCCCCAACCAGACCCTCCGTCTACGAACTCGAAGAACAGCGGCAACGGGAGGAAAATGAGCGGCGGCGAAATGAACACGCAGATCCTGACCGGCCCCAAGAGGCTGAAGCGGAAGCGGAAGGGGCAGGCATGGAGCTTCACCCGGATCGACTGGCCATGCTGAATGATCCTCAACCCGAACCCGAACTTGAACGGAAACCTAGGTCGGAGCGTGCGCAGAACCGTCGCGAGGGCGGAAGAAACAAGAAGGGAAAGCGTACTGCTTTTGACAAGGAAATGGAGATTGCGCGGAGGCGCAAAGAGGAGGCTGATAGGAGAAGGGAGCAGAAGGAGTTTAAACAAAAGGATCGCGAGGCCATGGCGAAGGCTAGACGGCCGGATCAGAATGGGAAGAAGAGATTGGGGAGGGAGAGCACGGTGTTGCTTAGCCGTGTCCAGCGAATGGTTGGACAGAACTAGATGGCCCTGTGGCAGCGTCCATGGAAATGTTTTTCGGATTAAAAGTGATACCCAGCGCTATAATATGATCTGGCTTTGAACTACCTGTAGATGGTTGTCTATATGGGGATAGTTTGTGAACAAATGCAAATGCTATTCAAAATAAAGTGACTACCTATCAAGCTGACTTCAGCCCTGTCCCAGTTCTTTGCTTCCGGAAGCAGGCAAACTCTCCCTTCGTTCTTTCACGTAGATTCTTGAGAACTCCCCTCATCTCCCCAAGCTCCGCCTGAAGCTTAGCGCGTGCTTCATGGGTAGTCCGTTGGTCCAATTCCACATAGATCTGGCTCTGCACCATAGACGATTCGTCCGTCGAATACTGCGACAGCGTTTGTGCAATGAACTCAGTGTCCAGAGTCGCTTGCATTAGTGCCGCAAGCGTGTACTCCGGTCGTGCACCAAATGCGGCTAACAGCGACGAAGACACCTTAGACAGGAGGTAGGTGAGAATCGTTTTCATTAAAGGGGATGGAACGCCGGAAGATGAGCGACTTGAGGCTGAGAGGGAGGTGGACGGGATGGTGGTTGAGATCTCGGTGTGGACAAGGACCAAGGCTAGCATTGTGTTGTATACGTAAGGCCGGACTTGCTCGGGCCGGTTGGTTGAGGGCTCCCAGTCTGGGGCAGTAATACCATTGAAAATAGTGGAGTTTAGTGTCTCGACGGTTGGGTTGGTGTAAGATTGGAAAAGGCGGTCATCAATCTGGTGGAGTGCATCTCGGATGGTGTTTGCTTCGTCGGTCAATTTAACGGAGAAGAATGTTTCGAAGTTAGAGATGAGCTGCGGTACCAAAACAGCTTGTAGTTCCTTGATATTGGAGAGCGTGAGAAGTATGCGGACGTTCTGTTAAGGTTAGCCTTTTTGATCTCACTTCTGCCAGGAGGGTCCGATTTACTCTGTTCTCAGCATCGACAGCATCGGCCACAAGCACAGACGATGCAACATCTGGTCCGTTAACTGAGGTCGCATGTCCAACGAGAACCCACTCGTTGTCCTCCTCGGGTACCTCGGGATGCTCTGCATTTTCCACCAGCCCGCTGAGCGCCTTGTATACGCTCGACACAAACTGCATGCGCACCATCTGGAGAAGTTTCGCCGGAGGTTGTGTGACAACTTCTACCGTAAGAGGTTTGGCCATGGCCTCCGGAATGTACAGGATCTTCTGCATCCCGCCAAGAATCGCACTCTCATACGCAACGAACAACCCGGGCATCTTGGTCAAGTCCCGCTTCTCGGGATCCCGTGTCCAATCCTCCAGCATCTTGCAGGTTTCTGCATCTTTGCCCCAAGCGGCACATACGACGCGGACCGACCTCTCACGAGCAGTGCTCACAAGCGACTTGAGAAGATCGGGGGTGTTACCGCTGCGGTTCACGGGACCCAATGCAGCCATTTCGCCAGCTGCCATACCGATAATGGCCAAGAATTTGTCAAGATAGTATATACCACTGAGCGAGTTGGAGAAAGGCGGCCAGAAGGCGAAGTCCTCCCAATGCTCTCCCCGCTTAGGAATAGGGAAAGGCATGTTCTTTGGATCAAGTTTAAACCGAGATTCGGTGGGTGTAACCCCAAAGCTGGGCGTGCTCGGGCTGGGCGGTGATATTGGGGTTGCGAGAATCGAGAGATCATCCGTCGGGGGAGAAGCAAACAGCGCCAACACGCTCTCGCGGATCAGATTGACTAGCTCAACGACATCGTTCTCCAGAGTCAAAGCCTCCTCCTCCGAAAGTCGATGATGTTTACGGCTCTCCCCTTCGAATCCAACCGGCAGCATCCTTTGCTTGCTGCCGTCAATAAACGATTGTGCGGCTTCCCAAAAGTCTAGCACTTCACCCAGAACTCCGCCATGAGGTGACAATAATCTATTCAAATAAGTATGAATGCACTCCCAGAGCTCAGTAACTTGGTCCGTATCCAGCATCGCTCGCGTGTCCAGTGAGCCCTCACGAGGGGCCAGTCGAAGGTACGATGCCACTTGTTGTGGGGATGGGACCTCACCACTGGCCAGTCTGCGTCGGAGGATTTCGAGTTCGACCTTGCAACGTTCACAAAACGATGTAATCTTGGTTTTGAGGAAGTCATAGCGGCTCATAAGCCAAACCCAGATCGGACTGTCTTCCACGCCCAATTCCAGCAAAGCCCCGATCAATTCCATGTGTTCCTCAACCGGGCCAGATGCCGTAGCCGTTGTGGATGTCGTGGGTGCATCACCAAGACGCCTCCAGAGATCACGCTTAAATACTTGGATTTGCTGATCCACGTCCATCCACATGCGACCCATGGCCAAAATCGTATGCGTCTCCTCGTCGGTCAACGACCGGCCATCGCTGCTAGCCATGCCTGCAATATTTCTAGCGTTGTTGGCTAGTGTCCTTGCATTTGTGTGTAGCTCAAAAACTGATTCGTAGTCCCTTTGCTTGATCGCCTTGGAAAGCTGTCCGCCGATTTCATAGACATCCCGGTGTTTCTCCATCGTATCGACCACAGATTTGAGTATCTGTTCTCTTTCACGACCCCCCAGGGCTGGTCCCCATACTTCCTCCGCTTTCACAGAAGCTTCCACAAGAGGAGCACGAATTCCTTTCATACCGTATTCACTTTCCTTGGTTAAAGCATTCTTACTACTCTCCAACATCGCTGGCGCGGGGGAAATGCCGCGCATCATTGCCGAGCTGCTCCTGAAATGTGCAGACCGGCGACGAATCTGAGCCAAAGGAACGTCATCCGGTGGTGGTGCGCCCTGGTTTCTCATCTCCGTGTAGACACTATCAATGGTCGCCTTGGCGCGGACGAAACGCTCAAAGTTGGCTTCAACCAGCACCTTCAGCGAGGCGGACTTCTGGTCAATGGATCGCGACAGGTAACCTAAACCATCGAGGAGGGATTGAATCGAGTCATTCGAATGTGCCTGGGAGAGAAAAAGCGCTGGCGAAAACGACGTGGACGAGAGAAGGAACCTGTTTCGTAACCGGGTCTCTTCATCTAAGGGCAATCCTCTCTTCTTGAGAATCTTCAGTACGCTCTCCCCAGAGCCCATAGGATCTGGTTCATCCTTCTGAGCCAGACTATCCTTCCCACTACCTCCTCTTTGCGACCCCAGATTCTTCCGTTGGCTCCCACTGCGTTCCAAAGCGAAGTATCGGGACTTGTGCGACCGTGCCCCGTCACCGCGTAGACTCTCCGTGTCGGATTCATCGCTTTCGTCGAGTTCTTCTGGCCATGTTTCTGGGAACTCAGACGGTAGACCGTAATGATTTGCAATATCGGTATCGTTCATGGTCTCGAGGGGTGGTAGGCGAGTCAAGGGAGAGAGGAGACAGGTAAACCGATAGGACGGCGCACGCACGATCGAGCTAGACAGGATCTCATGCAGACATCTGCAGCTGCAAGGATGCGAATAAGCAGTGATTCTGTCTGGGGATGTAAATATATCAAGCAGTGCTACAAGCACTATGCAATTGTACCCCGTACTTCGTAGTAGCGTGTGTTATCAGATCAACCGACTCGGCCCAAAGCGGTATTCTGCCCGGTCGGATCGGGCGGCGCTGCCGAGACGTTGACGATGAACTGACTGAGGCTTTTCTCTCCCGCGCACAACTTCCTGACCTCTCCTACTCCCTCCTCTTCCCTCTCCCCTGTCAAGCCCTCCACTCTCACCTTCTTCTTTATACATTTATCCTTCGGTAGCGATCCCCGGGTTCTGCCACCATGATCTCTGCTAGAACCTTCATTACCCCCGCGCGTCAATGCCTGCGGACAACACGGGTGTCCCCAAGCTTTGCGTCGCCGGTTTCGCAGGTATTTAGTCCTTCCTGGCTTGGTGGACTATACAAACTAACTATGACCTTAGTTCCGTCGCTATGCCTCTGCTGCCGATGACCGGGTTGCCAAGTTCAAGGGTCAGAAGGGTTCTGATGTATGTGCCGCCGTTAAAATATTTTCTTTTTCTCCCACTTCGTTTCGCCTTAGATCGGAGGTTTCCACTATGGTCGACAAGGCATTGGATGCTTCGAGTCGAGTCGCAACGATCCAGATGGAATACGAGGAGAATAGGAAGTCTGACAGAATTGGTTCGATAGGGAAAATATACCGTGACCATGATCGAGGGTGACGGTATCGGTCCTGAGATCGCTCAGTCCGTCAAGGACATCTTCTCCGCCGCAAATGTAAACCCCGCCCCGAGCCTTCGAGCTATCTGATTACAACAAAAGAGAGGAGAATGATGGCTAAAAAGAATATAGGCGCCCATCAAGTGGGAGCCCGTCGACGTCACTCCTATCCTCAAGGACGGCAAGACCGCAATTCCCGACGATGCCATCGACAGTGTTAAGCGCAACTACGTCGCGCTCAAGGGCCCTCTCGCTGTAGGTTATTTCTCAATTCGACAATGGATTCGCATATACTCATACGAAACGTTTTTAGACTCCCGTCGGAAAGGGTCACGTCTCTCTTAACCTTACTCTCCGTCGTACCTTCAACCTTTTCGCCAACGTCCGTCCCTGCCGCTCCGTTGCTGGCTACAAGACACCCTACGACAATGTCGACACTGTCCTGATCCGTGAGAACACTGAGGGTGAATACTCTGGTATCGAGCACGTTGTCGTCGACGGTGTCGTCCAGAGCATCAAGCTTATCACCAAGGAGGCTTCTGAGCGTGTGCTCCGTTTCGCCTTCCAGTACGCCCGCTCCATCAACAAGAAGAAGGTCCGCGTGGTGCACAAGGCCACCATCATGAAGATGTCCGACGGTCTCTTCCTCAACCTCGCCCGCGACATCGCCAAGGAGTTCCCCGACGTTGAGTTCGACGCTGAGCTGCTGGACAACTCGTGCTTGAAGATTGTTACCGACCCCACTCCCTACAACGACAAGGTCCTTGTCATGCCCAATCTGTACGGTGACATTCTGTCCGACATGTGCGCCGGTCTGATCGGTGGGCTCGGTCTCACTCCCTCCGGTAACATTGGTGACGAGTGCTCGATCTTCGAGGCCGTCCACGGTTCCGCTCCCGACATTGCTGGCAAGGGTCTTGCCAACCCTACTGCTCTGCTTCTGAGCAGTATCATGATGCTTCAGCACATGGGTCTAACCGAGCATGCTGCTCGTATCCAGAAGGCCACCTTCGACACTCTTGCTGAGGGCAAGGTGAGTTGATGTAATCAATACTTTGACCAATTGACACTAACAATATACAGGCCCTCACTGGAGACCTTGGCGGCAAGGCTAAGACCGCTGAGTACGCTGATGCTATCATCAAGCGCCTCTAAACGGTTTCTGTCACTTTGATTGTACTATTCCCCCTTGTTACTCTCTATAACCTGCGAACGACCTAGATATAGTATCTACATGTAGCACTTGAGATGCTTGTCATTATACTTCTTTAACGCACCAGTCAAAATTAGACATGACAGTTAAACCTTACTGTGTACATTCCTACTTCAAAATGCCTTAAGACATGACAGGTGCCCCACTGCAACCCGAGAATATATCCGCACAAAACCCGAGAAAACGCCACTTAACACCTTTTTGAGGTATCTCGATCATAACTGCACCTTAAAAAAAAAAAAAAAGGGAAATATTAACGTCGTCTCCCCGTCCTTCTCGTCCCTGTCCCTCCACTTCGTTTAGACCGTGACGTCTGAGCCCTTGTACTCCTTGGATTCGGAGAATCACCCGCTTCCTCTTCATCGTCTTCAATCTCACTGTCTTCTTTCACGGCGTCCGAGGCATCCTCATCAGCTTCCTCCTCTTCAGAATTTTCTTCGTCATCGACAGTAGCTGTGCTTTTCCGGGATTCCTCAGCCTGGAACCGCTTCGCGCGCGTGCCGCGTGTTCCTGGGGGACGGCCGCGGGTATTCTTTCGGCCACGGGAGGGTGCGGGCGAGGAGTGTGCTTCTATAGCATAAAGAAGTCAGTAAAAAAAGAAATTGAAATACTCAGTAGGTAGAATTGGTACCATCCGTATCCGCCACGGTGCTCCCTCTCCTTGACTCAGCCCGGCCACTCATAGGCGACGCAGAATCCTCCGTCGCCAATCTCCTCTCAAACATCATATCACCGTATTCATCATCGGGGAGTTGGAAGGGACAATAGCGTTCGGCCGAAGCATCACCGTCATCCGCGACATCCGATATTAACGAATCCTCCTGTTATAATCAAAATCCACCGTCAGCGGTGCGCAACGGCAATTGGACACAGGTGGAACAGGCTTACCCGCTCGTCGAGTGCTGGAAGATTGTAAAGTGTGCTAAGCTTTCTCCAAATGCCGGGGATTCGCGTGTGGTCTGCGTTCGCGGGCGCATAGCCTTGGGTTTTGAGGAATTCGGAGATTGCGATCATGCGAAAATGTTTGTGCATGCCTTAAGAGAGAAGATATTAGTCCTCCTGACCAGCACGATTGCTCATCAGTAGCGTTAAGCCATACCAACAGGCTTCCACTTGATAACCGCCTTCAGTAAAGCCGTCTCTTGCTCGTCTGTCCAAGGGTCCGCGACAATATCGTAGTCGGTCTCTGGCTTCGCGCTCTCGCCGGAAGCTGGCGTAGCAGAAGTCTGTCCATTCTCTGTATCCGAAGCTTCCGCAAGCTTAGGCTTCTTCTTTGGAGGCATCTTGGCGATGTCGTGTATTCTGTAGTGAAGAAATGCAGTGTTTACAGCAACAGTTTGGCCGAACGGCGGCGTCGGTTCCCGAACAAGCGGTGGCCCGTGCACGGAATTGGGGATATCCTAAACCTATCCAGGACTAGTGCGGCGTGTTCGCGCGTTGTCAACGCGAACGTTGCGATAAAGACTTTAGACCATTGACATAAATGGTGACGCCCTGGCATGATGGAGGGTGACTATGGGATAGACCCCTTTTCTAGTGAGAATTTATGGAGGCTCTCCAAGTTCACCCTGCAGTCGCTGCAGCCATTGGAGCCTTTATCGTGGAATGAGAAGTTACCTGGTGAGTAAGTAGTCCACGGTCATTGAACTCAGAAGCTGATGGCATTGGGAGATCTGGAAGATGGGTTCTTCAAGAACCCGGCTGGGTTATTTGATAGCGAGGACAACAAGTTATATCAACTGGATATCTTTGGAAACGAAATCGTCGTCGAACCCGAACAGTTACTCGAGCCCATTACCGATACTTCTAGCGAGAGCCAATTCGACGAACATGCTACCGACAATCACGATGATATTTACGAGCTAGAAGAAGATATTGGATTACTCGACCGTCTAAATGGGAATTTGAGCTACAAGCCGCCACTACAGTCGTGGGAGACATATCACAACCGATCGCATCGTGAGTCGGTTTCCGCATACTTCAGCGAGTCGGGGTCGAAGGGCTTCGATGCGGCATTGGCACACCACTCGGCGAAGAGCAGGGCCAATGTTGCTGGGCGTCTGGTTCGAAGCGATGTATTCTTTCAGACACTCATTCGGCTTGGACTGGGGTGGAGTTCCGCATTCTTTCGTTATAATGTGGAGGCAAGGAAATTTGAGAAAGCGTTGGACGATGTGCGCGTCTCAGGCGTGAGTCTTCCGATGCTAAATCAGATCACGGACGAGCTGCTCCAATGTGGAACGGATATGCAACGAATACGAGCCTTTGTTCGCAGCACTTCGATCAAAAAAGCGAGCCTCTCTGCCCTGTCCGCCTTTTCTAGCACCACAGCTGTGATTATCTACACCCTTGAACGACAACTGGCAAGTCAGTCGAGACACGCGATATCGATACTCCAGATCAAGTCTTTGTTCTCGCGAGGCGGCGAATTGGTTAACGCTCTGGCGGGTCTGATCGACGCAGCTGAAAATGCTTCATCGGATGCTCAGGTTATGTCTGTCGTCATGCAGGAGGCTGCATATCTATCTCACAGATTTGGTTGGGTAGAGAATCTAATGCGCGAAGTGGTCATTCGTGTTACTGAACCTTGGCTCAAATATCTGGAGGCCTGGGTCGGGCTTCGTCCAGAAACACCCGTCTTAAATGAACTGTTGGCGAGCGGTAGGGGCTTTGCGATGCTGGATCGACAGGAAGAAAATGGACGATTCAAGACAGGACCTGCGAGCCAGCACTACAAATACCAATCTGACGAGATGCCATCTTTTATTCCCGATGACCAGGCGTTATTGATCTTCGAGAGCGGAAGAAGCTTGCGTTTCCTTAGACAATGCCATCCACGACATCCCCTTGCGAACGATATGGTTTGCAAAGCTGAACCACCTGAACTTCGTTGCGCGGATTCCTGGGCCGGCATCGAGAGGATACAGGCAAAAGCTCATGAGTATGAATCATTACTTCGCGCGGAGATACTCAAATTCAACCGTGGCGAGCACGTTGACCCAGGCGTTATGGGCGACTGCAGTAACCTTGTAGACTCTGGGGGAATCAATTCTGGCACTCTTGAGGGCATCTACGATCTATGCGACATGGAGGAACAACGTACAACCGGATTGCTGACTGGCCCCGATTCCCTGCAGAAAGATAAACTTGGTCTGCTGAGTTCTGACGTCGGAAAATTCGAAGGCCTCGATGGAAAGTTTGGACCGGAGATGACCTCTTCACTATACCTCTCATTTGCGCCACTCCTCTCATCACAGGCGCTACTCATCGACTTCTCATGTCTCCATATGCTATTCAAAGAACACAAAATCAGAAATCACCTGACACTCCAGTGGAGATACCAATTACTCGGCGATGGGTTTTTCGTGTCTCGCCTCTCTCATGCTCTCTTCGACCCGGAGATGGAAAGCGGCGAGCGGAAGTCTGGCGTGGTGCGTGGTGGCGTGCACACTGGTCTTCGACTGGGAAGCCGTGATACATGGCCTCCGGCAAGCTCAGAGCTGCGGTTGGTACTTATTGGGCTTCTAACTGAAAGCTACAGCGCGGCGGGCGGTTTTAATGATGTGGACGATTCCCAGCACTACAGGGAAAAGGAACTTCCTGGTGGCTTGAGCTTCGCTATTCGAGAGTTAACTTCTGAAGAGATAGCAAAGTGCAAGGACCCGAATGCCATCCAGGCATTGGACTTCCTCCGTCTCCAGTACAAACCACCAAGTGTTTTGGAGATGATCCTTACGCAACGATCTCTCGACAAATACGATCGCCTATTCAAGTACCTTCTCCGCCTCATCCGCATGGTCTCTGTCGTCAAATCCATCGTCCGCGATTCAACTGCAAGAAACTCCCTCTCAGGAGACACACATAACGTATTCCAGAAATTCCGCATCCACGCGCAACACTTCGTGCTCGCCGTGAGCGACTACTGCTTCCACGTTGGTGTTGGATCCACCTGGAGACGTTTCCAAGATACCCTTTCCCGAATCGAGTACTGTCTCGACCGTGGCGACATCGATAGCACCATTGATGCAGCGCATTCAGTCCCTAGACTCCGTGCTTACCATGAAGACATTCTCGACGAGATCCTCTTCGCTTTGTTTCTTAGCAAGCGCCATGCGCAAGCAGCCAAGTTACTCGAGAGCATTTTCGGGACAATCCTTGTCTTCGCACCCATTTCGAGAATGGATGGCTTGAAGGGGGTACGGCAGGAAAGCGAAGCTACTGTTTCACATTTGTACAAGATTTTCAGGAAGCAGGCTTCTGCCTTTGTGGATTACTTGCGCGGACTGGATGGGAGTACGGCATCGGCGAAGTCAGTTGGGAAAGCCGGTACAACGTTTGCCTCGCGATCAGGGCCTACAGGTGTTTTCGATCATCTTCTTTCTCGGTTGGATATTAATCGTTACTATTGATGACTGATGAGAAATTACAAATCGTGAATTGCATTATTCGACATATAACCGGTGCAGCTTATCCAATCTATGTGCAACCCTGCGAACGCCAAACCCTGTCCCATCGTTATTCGTAAATCCAACAATAGTCAGCAATTCCAATCAAAAAAAGTGCAAATTCGGCTCATCCCATCCCAATTCCAAAAGAATCTCTTTCGCGGATTGCTCCATAGCCCCGGGCCCACAAATAAGCACCATACTCTCACTATCAGCAGGCGCATACTCCCTCAACAGCTCCTCCGAAATCCGCCCTCTTCTCCCAGTCCAGGCATCCGACGCTTTGCTCAGCGTATGAATGATCTGGCACTTCTTCCCACCCACTGCCTCAAACGCATCAAGCTCGCCCCGACAAAGGATATCCCCTTCCTGCCTGTTCCCGTCAAGCACAACGCAGCTCGTCGGATCAGATGTATTCTGCATAACTGCGCGCAGGACCTGAAAGATAGGCGTGATACCCGTTCCCCCACAGATCATCTTGAAGGACCGAATGTGGCGTTGTTTGCCGCTTATGAGGACTTGGCCGTTTCCAAGGTACTCAAAGCGGCCTGTGGGGCCTTTGCATTCGATAACTGATCCTAGGGGGAGGGCTTCTAGGGCCAGGGTCATCTTTCCGCCGGGTATTGTGGGTGTTGCAAAGTAGATCTTGACGAGGAGGTCGACGGTGCCTTCTTTTTCGGTTTCGGAGATGGGGGTGTATGATCGGATGATTGATTCGCGGGTTGTCGGGTCCGTTTTTGCCTTGATCATGAAGTGCTGGCCGATGGGGAGGCCTAGTTTCTGTTGCTCATGTTCGAGTTTGAGGGTGAAGATGCGGGTATCCCAGGAGACCTTTTTGATTGCTGAGAGAGTGGCTCTTGTCCATGAGCGGGGTTGGAGGAATGTTGGACGGGTTTCGGAGGATTCTTCTTGGGGAACGGTGTTTTTTAGAGCGGCTAGGTCTGTTGGGCTTAGCGTGCCGATGTGGTAGTCGGGCATCATTTTCTTTGCTGTTTCGCTGTCTGTTTTTTGTTAGCAGACCTTACTTCCATCTGAAAGTGTCGAGTCACTCACGAATCTCGTTGAAATCATCAGAAACATCCTGTCCGGAAGATGATATGATACTCTGAGCACCACCAGGATGGCCTTCCAAGAACCCCGTACCATCATACACCTCCCCATTGACAACGAACCAAGGCACGCCCTTAGCACTCTGGGTCTGCAACTCCTGCAGACTGATCTCCTTGTTCAACCCATCTTTTTTCATATTAATCTCCTGCACCAGCTTCGGCACCGCTGGTTCCTCGCCTCCCTGCCTCTCACCCCAATTCCCATTCGTCAAATCGCCCCCATCCTTCTTAACCCGCTCCATCCACCCTCCGGGCAAAACTGGATGCGACGGATGCTCGAACTTCAAAACACCATCTTCTTTGGTGATAGTCACCCGGAACCACGGGTTATTCATCATCCCCAGAACTGACCAGTACATATCGCGGGGTTGAATGGCCAGAGATTCATCCATTGCTCGGACAAGGATAGCGGAGCTGTTCTCTAACTCGGGGATAGCGATTTCCAGGGACCAGAAGCACCAACAGAAACATGTTTCGCGCCAGTACATGTCGACTTTACCGCCGAAGAGGTTGCCTTCGAAGTTGCGGTATTTGTCTTCGGCATATTCGATGTTTGCCAGGCACCAGGCTGGGTTTTTTAGTATCAGATAGGGTAGTGGGTTTATTGGGAGTCTTACATTTGCCTTTGTCGAGGGAGATTTCCACTCTGGTGATTCGTCGTCCGCCACCTGCGTATGCATAGCCTTTGGCTGTGTATGTGGGCCCGGCCGATGAAAGTTCTAACTCTTCGTTATGCTGGGGGTATACGGCGGCAGAGTTCACGTTGAGGTCATAAATCGCATATCGATCGTCTGTCCACCACTTTGGGTTACTCGATGCTTCGTCGGGAGAAACCGATGTCCTGTTGGATATTAGTTTTTATATTGCCAGCATCAACAATCCGATAAAGCGTACGGCAAAACTCTGTTATCATAGATATGATACCAGTTGTCACTAGGAGCATCGGTAAGGATCAGCCTCTTCAACCACTTGACACTGCGACCTCCAATTTGGCCTGGTACAACAGCTCTGAGGGGGCGACCGTGATCCGGCCGGAGAGCCTCTCCGTTCATCTTATGGGCAAGCATTATCCCCCTGTTAGGGTCCATGGCCCAATTCAACTTGATGGATGTTCCATAGTGGCCGTTAGGCTGCACAAAGTTAGCCGTGTATCCCACCAACATGCTTACAGCGAATACTAAGGCAACTTACCAGTTCATCCGCACCCTCCATGCACAGGTACTTGGCCTTGCGAAGCGGCTTCGCAGCCCGCAACACATCCGCCATCATGGGTCCAGTGAACAACGCCGTCGAGAGACCGGCAGAACCCCATGAAAATCCTTTTGATTTTCGCACTATGTTCTGTTCTTTCCGTCGATTTCCGGCGCAGACGAGGGTGATCGGGCATGTTATTTGGTCGAATTGTTGTAGGATTTCTCGGAAGTTTAGGGTCAGGGGGTTCTCGACGAGACTGGGTCAGTTAGAATCGAACCTAATGTTACAACTGATTTATAGATGGTGAGTTTACCCTTCAATTGAGATCTCCCAGTTGGGAATATCTTCGTCACCGACATGTGGTACTGGGCCGTGATTTCTGACATAGAAAAGCTCCGGCGATGTTAGGAATCCTTTATGAGTTAGCCTCACAAATGCAGCATGTAGGGTCAGCTAATAACGTACCCTCCTTATACAAGTCCGTAAGCGGCGGCTCGACGTTGAATGGATGAACACCCGTCAACCTGATAAGACGCGGATCCCGAGGAACATGTTCGTCCGGTGTTCCCTTATCGGCGCTCAAGATCTGTGTTGGGTTTTTCGAAGGAGGAGGCAAGGGAATATCAGGTAGTTCGGGCGATGGGGGTGCTTCGAGCCTGATCTGGTCCGGGAAGATGGCGACAGAGGTCTCTATCTGGACCGTTGTTGTGGCCATTGTATTGTGCAATAATGAAATGGCACTACACTACCCCAGGACAATGGATCGAGTCTGACTAGTCCGGATAAGGAGTCAGGTCGGGGCTTGCATATATACCCTGGGTCCCGTGACAGGGAGGTAAAGCAGGCAACTGAGTCGGGGAATGACGATTGTTATTCCAAGAAGAAAAATCCAATTGAGCAAACGACGACAGGGCTCTACGTTTTTACAGAGTAAACAAGCTTACCGATACCGATACGGCTTGTCTACCCGTACCCGTCCACCGTTCTCCATACCCATAGTTGGCCATGTTACCTGCTTACTTCTTACAAAAGCAGAATCTCCGCGGCCCGGAATTTGGAGGTCATAGATAATGTCAACAAACTTCATGGGTTATCGCAATAGTCACATAGCCCTAGCGTAATGGCAGAAAGCTTGGCTAAACGACCGAAAGTATGTCGCATGGCCGAAATAAGCTAGGAGCGAATGATCGGAGGATCGGCCGCACCTCCTGGAATGCGGGATTTTTCGGGGAGCAATGAGATTCGATTGCCATGTTACATCTGAATATTAGTGATTGTATTTGTTTCCCAAATAATTCGTTACCGGTCGTGGCAGTGGTGGTGTCCGGCCCGAAAATATTATGGAGCGCTGCTTTATCTCCCGGAACGACGACTCAGGATCCGCCGATAAGCACACTAGCAGCTAAACAGATCTCCGCGGAGTTGCTGCAGTTGGTCTGTGTCAGGGCATCGTTCTGATAACGGAGACCAACGGGGGAAATAGGGACTCCCTTGTTAGGGCTTGTAGTGGTCCCTTCTTGCCTCTCACAGTGGCCGCAGGTGGATGCGACATCGCTGATTAGAAACTTGCATTTGTCGATTCGATAGAATCATGGCTTGATAATCGCCACATCCCGGTGAAGCTGCGTCACGTTGCTGCAGTGGCTTGATGTATATGAGTAGAGGGCTCGTGTGCGCGTAGATGCTGTCGTACTGCATTTCATTCAAACGCATTTGACCTCGCGATCATAATGCCCTTGCTTGATGGGTTGAGAAACCATGATAATGTTTCTGGCAGCCTCAGCCATGAAGTTTCACATGTGGAAGATATTCATGCCAGCAATGGTTCAGGAAGCCATGGCGCCCGACGACAGAAGATCGTGGTTGTGGGATTAGGAATGGTGGCCATTTCATTTATGTCGGTGTTATAATTCGAAGGAAAAGAAGTCAATGGTGAACTAACTATGCATAGTGAGAAAGTCATCAAGCAAGACGCCGAACGACGCCAATTCGACATCCTTGTGATCGGTGAAGAACCTCACGTTGCCTACAACCGTGTCGGTCTATCATCCTTCTTCGAACACCGCCAGATCGAGAATCTATATCTCAATCCCAAGGAATGGGTAAGCATTGCGGACAGATCGAACATGATCGCAAACTTTCTGACTGAGATATTTAGTATGGCTCATTCGCAGACCGATCGTTTGACTACCACCTCAACACCCGAGTCACCGATATCTGCCCCGACGACAAAACTGTCAGAACCTCTACCGGCGACATAATATCCTACGACATTCTCGTCCTCGCGACCGGCTCCGATGCCGTCCTCCCCACACATACCCCCGGCCACGATGCCAAGGGCATCTTCGTCTACAGAACCATCCAGGACTTGGAACGTCTGATCGAATTCGCATCACAACACAAGGGCGAGACAGGTGTCACAGTTGGAGGAGGCCTGCTGGGACTGGAAGCTGCCAAGGCAATGACCGATCTCGAAGATTTTGGAAGTGTCAAACTCATCGACCGTAATAAATGGGTGTTGGCAAGACAACTTGATGGTGATGCTGGTACACTGGTTACGCGCAAGATCAGAGAGCTTGGGCTTGAGGTTCTGCATGAGAAGAGGGTACGACTCATCAAAACTGACGAGGATAACAATGTTACTGGGATTGTGTTCGAGGATGGAGAAGAGATCAGCTGCTCTTGCATATGCTTTGCTGTACGTCACTTCTTCATTTGTAAACGCTTCATCACTAATATCCTTCTAGATTGGTATCAAGCCACGAGATGAATTGGGTCCTGGAGCTGGTATCCAGCGCGCCGGAAGGGGTGGTTTTGTCATTAACGAGAAGTAGCTTACCCATGGAGCAGCCACTTCGGCTCATGCTAACTTCGTCTAGGTTACGGACATCAGTACCCGATATCTATGCCGTCGGAGAATGCGCCAGCTGGGAGAATCAAACATTCGGCATCATTGCGCCCGGTATCGAAATGGCTGACGTCCTAGCATACAACCTGACGAACCCCGACAAAGACCCAAAGTTCTTCAAACGACCTGACCTGAGCACAAAACTGAAGCTTCTAGGTGTGGATGTCGCTAGTTTCGGTGATTTTTTTGCAGATAGAGACGGGCCAAAATTCCTGCCGGGTCAACGACCATCCCTCGAAACGGAGCAGAATAATGAAGAAGAAGAGCCGGTGAAGGCCCTGACCTACAAAGATCCCTTTGGTGGTGTCTACAAGAAGTACCTTTTCACCCTGGATGGGAAGTACTTGCTTGGAGGAATGATGATCGGCGATACGAAGGATTACCTCAAACTGAACCAGATGGTCAAGGGTCAGAAAGAGCTCGAAGTACCCCCCAGTCAGTTCATTCTTGGTGCTCAGAACGGTGGTGAAGAGAATGCAGATGATCTGTGAGTACTCCACTTTCCGGTCTTTGTTTGCCTGGCACTAATAGTGATCGGAAACAGAGACGACAGTACTCAGATCTGTTCGTGTCACAACGTGACGAAAGGCGACGTAGTTGACAATATCCAGAACGGTACATGCAAGTCCATTGGCGAGGTCAAGTCGTGTACCAAGGCAGGAACTGGATGTGGTGGTTGTATGCCTCTGGTTCAGTCGATCTTTAACAAAACAATGCTTGATATGGGACAGGAAGTGTCTAACAATCGTAAGTGTCCCAGATCAATTATTGTGGCTATCACTAACTTGTCCAGTATGCATCCACGTCCCCTATTCGCGCGCCGATCTTTATAACATCGTCGCCGTCAAGCGGCTACGAACGTTTGTCGACGTCATGAAAGCAGTCGGCAAGAACCCAGATTCTCTTGGATGCGAAATTTGCAAACCTGCCATCGCTTCCATCCTCTCTAGCTTGTTCAATCAGCACATCATGGACAAGGAGCTCCACGACCTGCAAGAAACCAACGACCGATTCCTCGCCAACATCCAGAGGAATGGCACATTTTCTGTCGTGCCACGAGTTCCCGGTGGAGAAATTACTCCCGATAAACTGATCACCATTGGACAAGTGGCACAGAAGTATGGGTTGTATTGCAAAATCACTGGTGCTCAACGTATCGATATGTTCGGTGCCAAGAAGCAGGATCTTCTTGACATCTGGACGGCGCTTGTTGATGTTGGTATGGAGAGTGGGCATGCTTATGCTAAGTCTCTGCGGACGGTCAAAGTATGTTATGGCTTATTTCCCTAGAGAAACTGACAAACTGACATATCTATAGAGCTGCGTTGGAACTACATGGTGTCGGTTTGGCATCGGTGACAGTGTTGGTATGGCAATACGACTAGAAGAGCGATACAAGAGCCTTCGGGCACCTCACAAGCTCAAGGGTGCGGTGTCTGGCTGTGTGAGAGAATGTGCTGAAGCACAAAACAAGGAGTAAGTTCGACTACCATGCAGATCCAGCAAGTATACTAACCATGTCAGCTTCGGCCTAATTGCAACCGAAAAAGGCTTCAACATCTTCGTCGGAGGCAATGGAGGCGCCAAACCCCGACACTCCGAGCTTCTCGCAAAAGACGTCCCACCAGAGAAAGTCTTCTCCGTAATCGACCGCTACCTCATCTTCTACATCCGCACCGCAGACAAGCTTCAACGAACAGCACGATGGATCGAGAACCTACCCGGTGGAATCAACTACCTGCGCGAAGTGGTCCTCGACGACAAACTCGGCATTGGCGCCGACCTCGAGCAACAAATGCAAGACCTCGTCAACGGTTACTTCTGCGAATGGACAGAGACTGTGAAGAACCCAGACCGCCGCAAGTTCTTCCAGCAGTTCGCCAACACCGATGAAGCCGTTGACACCGTCGAAGTCGTCAAAGAGCGGGGCCAAAAACGTCCCGCGTACTGGCCGAAGGAAGCTCCCGCTAACGAAGATTTCAAAGGTCACCAGTGGTCCAGCACATCATGGCAACCCATGATCAAAGCCGACTTCTTCTCCGATGAACACCCGCAGATCTCGTCCGCCAACATAAAACGTGGAGACACACAGTTGGCCATATTCAAGATTAAGGGCAAATACTACTCCACACAACAAATGTGCCCCCACAAACGCGCATTCGTCCTCTCCGACGGTCTCATAGGCGACGACGACGCAGGCAAATATTGGGTCTCTTGCCCATACCACAAACGTAACTTTGATCTCAACGGCGAACAGGCAGGTCGCTGCTCAAACGACGAGGCTATGAACATCGCCACTTTCCCCGTTGAGGAGCGGGATGATGGGTGGATTTACTTGAAGCTCCCTCCTGTTGAAGAGCTGGACTCTTTGCTGGGGACGAAGAAGTGGGCTGTGAAGAAAGAGGAGTCTACGGATCCGTTCCAGAGGATGGATAAGAGGTATAAGGGGATTAGAGGGAAGAAGGCCGGGGAGATTGAGGGTAATGGGCAGAAAGGTGTTCAGAGGAATGTGATCGATTGGTAGTGATTTGTGGGTTTGGTCAGGTTTCATGGCGTTCATGTTTGTTTAAGTTATCGGATGATATCACACAGCATATAATTCCTATTCTTAGCAATGAATCTCTATGATGAAAATGACTATTATTTGTACTTCCATATTGACTAGACTAATTGCCTAAAACTAATCCCCCACAAAGCGGGTTTGGCACAGGATAGATGAAAATGGAATAATACAAGGTCTTTATTGAAGATCCTTAGTAGATAGCCTTTTACCAATAGATTATCAAGCGTTCTCGCCACACGCCGGACCTACTGTTCTTATCAAACTACTGCATTGAGTAACTTTGTGTTCATCTCTCTGCTTCCTGACGCCCTGCGTTAAACACGATCGATTGCTCTAGAACTTTGAGACCGTCAACATGCTGTTGAATGGTAGCATTGTCCAGCGGTTGCTCATCAATGATCTTCACAATGTGGTTCTTCTCAATCAGATGCTTCAGAGTCTGTCAGACCTTCACAATTTGTCTTTCCTGTCACAGATGGTGCTCAATATTTTCCTTTGTAACTCTGTATCCCCTTTTCCCTCCAAAACTCTTGAGCTGCAGACTCCAAGCCAGACCTGTAAGCCTTGGTTCTTTGACCCTGATAAATTAGACCCATCTTTTAAGTATGACCTCCTTGAGATATGGTTTTTGAGCTCGCACCTTTACCGTTGTTGCCATATGGCAGAAAGTCCAAAAACCTCTTCCAATAGAATCTTGTTGCATCTAACCATCGAAGTCTATGTTCATGGCGAGACGGTCGGTGGCCACATCTATGATAAATTGGGCTATCGCGAGTGAATTGATCCAATTTTCCATGATTGCATTGTTCAGTGATCTTTTTGAATCGCTCGCATTAGATTCTCAGGAAAAGAAATTTTATCCCAGTGACGGAACATACCGTAGCTCTGTGGCTTGTCCTTCCTGCAATCTGTGACCAGCCATTCAATCAGAGATTTACTTATCTAGCCTCTATAAGTCCCACCCGGATGGAAGCACATGCAGTGCTGACTTAGACTACACTGCAGGTCTAAGCCGCAGAATTTGTGTCGTAGACACAAGACTGTGATCACATCTATTCAAGCCCCTTCGGAATCAGCAGGATCTCACTCTTCAGTAGCATCTGCTTTTACTTTACTCGGTGCAGTGTTTTAATGATGGGATGCCTTTAATCCGCCAGATTGCAGTTGAACTTGCAACAGTCTCTTTCCTTGGTCAGACGTGGTATGTATGACTGCTTCTCTTCAAGCCTCTGAAAACCTACAGTTGTGGGTGAGGCAACCTTAAGCGAGGGTACCATAGTTGGCTCTAGAAATCTGGGCTACTGCAAATCAGGATTCACTTAACCAAAAGCAGCCGGGCTCGTGGTGCCAGGGTCTTTAGTGCAACAGAAATTTCGTCCTTACCATTAATGTTTCAATTCTGCTGGGGCATGTTTCCAAGGATGCAGTGCAAAGGACAGGAACATTACCTTCAATCCCTGTCTTGGGGCTGTCAGGTCTTTCAATGAGATCTTGTGTATCTTTTATCAATGATCTTGTATAATATGGTACAAACAGCAGTTATCTCGGCTTAGCCCCGTACGGCCTCATAAGGTATCCCGCAGTGTAAGCTTGTAGCATGAGATCAAGTACTGTCACTAGCTAGCTGTAGCCATCGTTACCATCTAGGCAAGCCTTTCATTGTCGATGTCGCTTCCTTTTGAGTATATACGAGAAAGGCTAAAAGAGGAAACATGTCTGTTAAAAGAGATATATCTTGAAGAAAAGCTACAGAGAGTGTACTCGTATATTTTCCATTATTTATTCACAACTTCAACGGATGGTGGAGTGAATATCCACTCTGTTATGCTCCATGCTACTTTGAAAGCATCTTAGGGTCGATACCATCACGTGCACTACTGATCTCTGATTTGTTGGCAGTGCATATCTCCCGTATCTATCGCTATCTTCGCCTCGTGCAGCATCTCAGCATCAACTCGCTAGAGATACACGTGGAGTCCATCTTATCTTCTAGATAATTCGCCGGCGGCTCCATTGCAGGATATAAATAATTGCCACTGTCCACCGAGTTCAGTATTTCCGCGGAGGTGTCTTTGACAGTCCTTATTACTCCCAGGCCCAATAAAACGCCCGAGGGTTATCGGTACACTCTTTGTGGGCCACTATCATTGAAGCCGGCCGTTCTCGGGTCCTGGCCCGGGCATGGCTGACGCATACTCGAACGCAACGGTCGATGGTTCGGTGAACTTAGTCGGTCTTATCTATGGTTTACCACCCGATACGATCTCCCCCGGGCCCGGTCTATCATATCTTATCTTTGGTCATTGCGTATGGGCCATGATGCATGCTGCAAAGCGCAGACAGCGTTTTTACGATGTTCGTTAACGCCAAACGGCTCTATGCTATGGACCAATCCTGAAGATCTGGTTTGTCAAAATTCGGCGGGTGACTGCGGACGAATCAGACAGCGAAATATTGGGGTCTGGCGGGAGATAGGGTTTGTGTTACGATTTTCAAGAGACAGAATGCTGACAGGGTCTGATTCTGCGTGGTCTGCTAGAGATTGTCTGGACAGAGTCGGGTAGGATGCTCGCTGCAATGACGGTTTGGTTCGAGATAACTGAGATTTTGCCTTCCGCCGTGTGAATCATGGGATATCCAAATGGCTTGTTTATCTTTTGGTATAGGATTCTCAAACGAGTTTCAAGCTCTATATAGAGCTGTCGTTTGCGCCTTGTTTATACGCTTCCTTTTTCAGGATATCAATATCATTAATATACTCCGCTTAATCCGAACATAGCATCTCTGCACAAATACCATCCCCTTATCTCTCTTGATCTCTCCCCGCGGCCCTATACAACATTTACATACAGTTGACAGGAAAAGTGGAACTTGAGCAATGGACTTTATGAAACTGCTTTTTGTTTCTCCGGAAGTCAACCCCAGCAACCGGAAAGCCTTGTCGATTCCCGTTTTCAACCCATTTGACAAATATGGACGTGTTTTCACGTTCTCATGGCTGGGGTTCATGGTTGCGTTCCTCTCGTGGTACGCATTTCCGCCTCTGGTAAGTCTCGATATTCTCGTCTCTTGTATACTGGATAACCGCTAACATGAACATGGTCATAGTTGACGGCTACAATCAAAGATGACCTGGGCATGACGCAACGGCAAGTCGCTAACTCGAATATCGTTGCTCTCCTCGCCACGTAAGTTTCTCGCGTAACAAGGGACATGGACAATGAAGAGTAACTAACCCCCGTAGACTCTTAGTCAGACTCATTGCCGGACCGCTATGCGATCGCTTCGGCCCCCGTCTCGTCTTCGTCGGCCTTCTCCTCTGCGGCTCCATCCCCACTGCCATGGCCGGCCTCGTCACCAACCCCCAAGGTCTGATCGCATTGCGCTTTTTCGTTGGTATTCTGGGAGGCACATTTGTGCCCTGTCAGGTCTGGTGCACCGGGTTCTTTGACAAGAAGATTGTTGGAACAGCGAATTCCCTGGCTGGAGGATGGGGAAACTCTGGTGGTGGTATCACCTATTTTGTCATGCCTGCAGTGTATGACTCCCTCGTTCATTCTCAGGGCCTCGCGCCACACAAAGCATGGCGAGTTGCCTATGTGATTCCGTTTATTATCATTGTGGCCCTGGCTTTGGCTATGCTCTTCACCTGTGACGACACACCAATGGGCAAATGGTCTGAACGGCACGTCTGGACGAAGGAAGACAGTGAAGACAGTCCCCAAGCCGCCAACACGAATATCGTCGACATCACCCCGGAAGAAAACCCATCGAGCCGCACATCCGTCGCACCCTCCATCAGCCAGGTCGTTGCCGTCTCCGATATCGAAAAGAAAGGCGCAGAAACCCCCAACAACATACCTGATACCGAAGCTCAAACAACTGGCCAAGTTGGTATCCTCAACACAACTACAACACTTCCTACTCCCTCCCACAAAGAATCCCTCAGCATCATGTTCAGCCTTTCCACTCTCGCCGTCGCAATTCCCTACGCCTGTTCTTTCGGTTCCGAACTCTCAATCAACTCCATCCTCGGTGACTACTACGCCCAGAACTTCCCTTACATGAGCCAGACTCGGACAGGGCAATGGGCCGCCATGTTCGGGCTGTTAAACATTGTCTGCCGTCCGGCTGGTGGTTTCGTCGCTGATCTCGCGTACCGGTATACCGAAACAGTCTGGTCGAAGAAAATTCTCCTGGTGTTTCTAGGTGTGATAATGGGAGTTTTCCAGCTTGCGATGGGCCTTTCGGATCCGAAGGACGAGAGTACCATGTTCGGACTTACGGCTGGATTGGCGTTTTTCCTGGAGGCATGTAACGGGGCAAACTTTGCGCTTGTGCCGCATGTGCATTCGTTTGCTAATGGTATCGTCTCTGGTACTGTTGGTGGTCTGGGGAACCTTGGTGGAATTATCTTCGCGGTTATCTTCCGATACAATGGGTATCACTATGCGCGCTCGTTGTGGATCATCGGTGTTATCTGCATTGCTGGAAACATGCTCCTTTCTTGGATCCGGCCAGTGCCTAGAGGCCAGACAACGCGTTCATGATTGATTAATATGTTTCATATGTCCTATGTTGGGTCTTTTACGGAGCACATGTTTGGAATTTGGTAAGGCGTCTTGGTTTGGTTTGATCGGATTAGGTCATGTTGGTCAATTTGTTATACCAGGAGTTATTGAAGATTAGAAATGATATGCTGGACGTTCTTTTTGTCCTTCTCGACTTCAGATAGAGCAGTGCTCTGTAAGATGCTTGGGGGTAGTCATGGGCGGATATTCCTCGCAAGGATGTCAAGTTCAAATAAGTACCCGCATCTTAGAACAGAAACATCAAAGGTGAAAGTCGAAATAGATTTAAAACCATAAAATAAGACAGGTAACCGAAAGACAAGAGAGCTCCATGTCCACCCATATCCACCGTAGACTAACACAAAACAGACAACATAAAAAGAAGATCAAGCCCTCCCCCTCTTCAAAGCCATTATGTCTCCATCTGTATCAGATTGACCGAGTGGCTGCTTTCCTAGTTTGCTGTTGTCATTTTGGCCGAGAAAGTCCAACTTCAGACCTACCCGCGGATTGCCCATAATGAAGCACAAGATGCGGTCCATGTCTTCGTCGTCTTTCTTCTTGAATTCAAAACACATGGCCTTGTGCACCCGGAGATTTTCGGGCTTCTCGAAGTTGGCCTGGAGGATACGTCCATGTTGGGGACCGGAAAGCGATATCATAAGCACCTTATTAGGTCAGCAAGCTGTTATGGCGAAAGAGGGAGTGTGTGAAGATATATGAGTAGGAAGAGCCTTACTAGGAATAGGAGTGTATGCTCGTACTCCTTTTTGGCAATGCGGTTATGAATGTCTTGTACCAGTGCGGCCAGCTCTCCCAGGAGGAGCTTTCTATCATCACGTTGTCCTCATGTAGAGTTGTGATGACTCTACCACTCGTCTGCGTAAAGAATTCAATTGTTCTTTACTGTTGTCCAGTAATAATTGGCCCCCTTCATCATGTCATATGCCGCGCCTTGTAATAGTCCATCAGCGTCATCCGGAATAAATTGATGATCAATCCTAAAAATGTCTCCATAGTCAGGGCCAGTCAGTGAAGTACACATGTCTCTTTAATTGCTTTTTGCACTTTGCATCGTGCGCCAAAGTCCAACAGCCTTGAATAATATTATGCCTTAGAAGCCGGAAAAGCTGGTTCTCCATGTATTCGTAAAGCATATTTGCCCTCTCGTGGGGATCCATATCTCCTCATTTGTTGTAGGCATCTTGCTAAGATCGAACTCTTCAAACTTCAGTGATACAAAATCTTCTTCGGAGAGTTCGTGTTGATTGATATGGTTCAAGCTCTGAAGGGGCTCGAAAATATTCGTCAGATTTCAGGAACTTTTCATCAGTTGGATCAAAATTCAAGAGATTTACGCCGACCTTCTTTAGCTCAGACACTGAGATCTGGGTAAAAAATATCATTCATTTCTCACAGAAGTTGTCTACGCGATGGTCACGCCTCCACGTCTGTATATTTGATTGCACTAGGTGGTGGCAGAAGGGCTGAGCCCCAAGTCTCTTTCCAAGAGACCGTGGAAGTCGTGGCGCTTCTCAAGAAAAAGAATCAGGCAGCAGTGGCGGGCAGTTAGGCACTATTGAACGACACCATTGCTTTATAGAACATGAGCTAACATTGACAGTGAGTTCCTGGCGTCTGAGTACGGCGATGGACTCTACCTAATCAACGCAATATATACCGATAACTACTTGGGCTACTTGCGTGAACGGAGGGGATTGTGGCTTGGCATGATTACTTGGAGATGCAAAAGTGTGGTCCATGGTACTGTTTCAAATGGCAGCACTTGGACAAGTTCACCAATCTCCTTTCTTGCATCGCAGCTTTGAGCGGGGTAGAAAGGATGGAGAGAGGGTTAGCTGGGTGTGTAATTGAGAATGAAAAATAGGTTTTGACGTTCTTTTCTCCTCACATTTGCTCGGGCTAAAGCACCCCGAGCATGAGAGGTACTTAGTATTCTCAAGAAGGCCTTCCACTCACTAGTTTCGAGAAAAATAGACCCTATTCTAACGCTCTTTGAGTACCAATCGCGAAATATATCCAAGGAACCCGAAAGAAAAAGAAATGCCCACCCGTCGCATCGCCCAAATCGTCCACCTCAAGCCATCCGCCGTCGAAGCCTATAAAAAATGCCACGCAGCTGTCTGGCCTGAAGTCCTCCAACAGATCCAAGATTGCAATATTACAGATTGTACTTCACTTCAACTATGCCATGTCAAGAATTAGGCTAATAAGTGGATGTTATGGACGTGGCAGACTCAATATTCTTCGATAATGACCGCACATTGTTCGCTACATTCAAATGGGTCGGGAGTGATTGGGAGGGCGATATGAAGAAGATGAGTGAGAATCCGGAAGTGCGGGAATGGTGGGCTATGACAGATGGGATGCAGGTGTGTTTCTTTTCTTTATGTTTTAAACGGTCTTAAAATTGCTGATTCTGCATAGGAAAGCCCTGTTCCCGGTGCCGTGAGCAGTGCAGAAGGCCCCGGCTGGTGGAAGGTGTTAGATGAGGTGTTCCATACGGACTAATTTACGGACTGGCAAATGGCTCTCAAGCTTTGTTCATTATTAATTATTTAGTACAAGGGGGGGGGGGGAAATTCAACCATCGACAAAGACATCCGGATATCCAGACAATTCCAAGACCTCTGCATCGCAGTCAGCGTTCCGAATATCCAGACCACTCAGGGATACCCAGACCACAATAAGAGTTTTGGGCATCCAGACGATCCAAGGATGTTTTGAAATCGCAGCCGTAATCTAGATTTCCCAGGCCAGACTTCGGGGTCCTTTCGCAGGTAAAGGAGAATGGCAACAACTAGTGTACACAAAACATAGATTGGGGTATCTTCACAAGAAAAATCTTGAAGAAATTCGCTCAAAACGCCCTGTCGTAGAAAGACAAGGACTTTTATCGTAACTCGTGGACGCTCATAAAGTCATCGTGAGGTATGGCGCTCAAGTTGCCGCTTACTCAACGGTGGGCGGAACATCCTTCAGGATCTCCCAGCCGTACTCTTCCTCAGGCTTCTCCGGTTCCATGCCCAGGGCGTCACGGTAAGCGCGTACCTCATTCTGAAGGCCGGCGACGACACGAATAGGCACCTCTTCCTCTTCGCAGCGGAGTCGGTATGCGGTGCGGATCATTTCAGAGCATCTCATAGTCTGAGCGTGCCAGTAATCACGGTCAAGACGACTCTCGAGATGGGCGTCACGCTCGGCCTGAAGAAGGTTGTTGTACTGGCGTTTCTGGGCCAGGAAGTGCATGTTGTTGTTCTGGCAATAGTTCCGAATTTGTTCAACCATGGTGCCCACCGCGGCCTCGTATTCACCGATCAATTTGGTGTTCTCGTTTTGTTCGTGCTTCAAAATCTCGACTGTGCGTTTTTCCTTGGCGAGAGCACGTTCGAGTTCCGCAATACGAGCAGCTATTTTCGTTAATTCCTATATATAATAAATTTATTCGAATAGAAACTCACCACTGATCTCGGTACTGACTTGCTGAATGCTGGGGTTCGTGCCTTCAGTAGCAGCACGGTTCTAAGTTGTTGTCAGTGTGGACCTGAATCGGTAGGAATTGACCTGAAAACTTACCATAAGATCCTCCGCGCTTGCAACAATGCTCTTGGTCATATCACGGTTGTTCTTAAGCACCTCGCTTAACTCCAAGACCATGTCATACAAGTGCTGGAGATCCATCTGGTGGCCAGCGTTCATCGGAAGACCACCGTTCATACCAGGCATGGCACCACCGTTCACTTGTCCAGCCGCATGAGGCATACCTCCGGAAATCGACTGACGAGGGATGTTACCAACGTTGTTGGGGTTCTCAATGTAGCCCGAGAACATGCCCGAGCTGGGGCTGCTTCCACTGTTCAGAGACATATTGGCACTCTCAAAAGCTTGGTTCAGCTGCTCGAACTGAGGATCAGAAGAAGGATTTTGATTGGGTCGGGACTGAAGCTCTTCTTCTGGGACGATAGAAGGAGTAGATTCAATTCCCAACACTTCCCGTCGAAAACTCTCGAGATCAGCGGGGGTTACGTGTGTGGAGCGACGACGGTGTCCACGCCTCGGGTTCGGACGCGGCAGACCAGACTCGTCGAAGACAATATCACCTCGACGGATGGTTGCGAATCGGTCGGGGTACAGATGGACGCGAGATAGGGTGCCCTGAGGACGCGGAAGAGGAATCTCGGAAGACTGCTCACGTGTTCTCTGAGATTGAAGTTCAGGTGTAGGTAGAGGATGACGATCGGAATCGCCAGCAGCGTTATTGACGCGAGCAATAGAAGGAGAGCGGCGGCGACGAGTAGGAGGGGCAGATGAAGAGCGAGGAGACGAGGAGCTCGAGACGGTTCCTGAGGAAGCCAACGGGCGGTGGGCAGCTGCAGAACTCTGTCTCTGGGATCCCGTGACTGAGGCGGTGAAAGGAGGATTATGATTCTCCATGATGAAAGGGTGGCTGTTATGGCTATCACAGAGACAGCTGGATGAGGAGAAATTAGAGAAAGCAAAAGAAAGAAAGACTCACTGCTTAATTTGTGTTTTTGACTGTGGGCAACGCCGAGCAGAAACAGCATATGTGTGGATGTTATTTCCATCACTTCTCGATCTCAGTTAACTGGAAGCTATTCTGAGGACTGCTCATCTATCCCTTGCACTGTTTAGGTACGGAATGGCTTTTACTTAGGACATGTCTGCTGCTGTAGTGTGGAGATCATCGCTTATTTTCAAAAAAAAAAATTCTTAAATAGTTTGTCATTTTCGGATGAGACAGCTTGTGTACAGTTGCAACACTAAAAACGTACATTCCCCCTTCTTTCCACATCACGAATCCAGATCAAGCAGTGCCTCCAATTTTTGGTCAGACCCGGTCGGGTACGAGACATTGTCAGTCTGCGAAACGCCATCGCCTTGTCGCTTCTTTTGCCCAATCCGACCCGCAACACGAGCAACCAACATCCTCATCTTCTCCAGTTCTTGTACCAATTCTCCATCTCGAGTAATCAGATTCGGCTGGATATTCTGTTGTGGCTCTAGGAAAGGTTCCAAGAGGCGTTGTAACCGTCGTAGCTGATCTAGTCGTTGTTGTCGCTGCTGTCGTTGCTCATTAAGTTCCGTAAGACGCTCTCGTAGCTGTCGATACCTGCATGTCTTGTCGTCAGTCTAGGAAAATTATAACCAATGACATCGCTCGTCCTGACCTCATGCGCTCTTCTTCGCTGGCAGATGGGTATTCTAGGCGCGTCGATAATTTCGCGATGTTCCTAAGAGAGATGTCAGTTGATGGTCGGTTGCCCTTTAGCCAAGCAGACGTACAACTGATTTGACAGGTCAATTGTCTTCTCGACTCCCTTCCTATTCGATCCCAAGCTGCGCGTCTCCTGGCTAACGGCAGACCAATAGAGACTTGCGACCTGCTGCCCGACATGATGGATAGCCTGCGAAGAATAAACAATGCGATTATGCTGCTTCAGCGTCGCATTTACTTTTCCAAGTCAGCCTCAGCCCGTACAGCATATAACAACTAAAGATACAACACTCAACCGCACCTTTCTGCATAACATCGTCAACCACTTTCTCGCTCAGATCGTCCGCCTCCGTTTCCACCGCATAATCCCGCCAATTCTCTGCCGGCTCGAGACTCTCTGATAGGATTCGCACTTGGGCCCGGATAAAGGACGCTTTCAATTCGGAAACTGTGCGCGTCGAGTCCATGGCCCCATCTCGACTGCTGTTTCTTTCCTGAAGATTATGTCGACGTTGTTCATTCGAACCGTTGACGCATGGCTTGGCGCGTCGTGATTTTCTTATCGATAAGATCACGTGATATTCTTTCGAATGCCGAGGGTAGCTGAACGAAGTGTTCACATCTTGATTTAAAGTATTACAGGGGTTGGTTCGACTAGACTGTCCAATTATTTGTAGCTTTGCCGTTAGCCATACTTCTGTCGCCGCCTTTGTCAACAGGTCATTGGTGAACGACCTCATCTACTCTTACCCCAGATATATATCTAACCTCGGTAACTTAGATAAACCGAGAGCTCCGCAAATCACTTCGATTTTCCTACTTAAACCTGACTGCAGGAGTCAGAAGGATCAAAATCATTGCATATCCCCACAGTACCACTATCCCAGCAGCAAGTTTGGACCACACTCCTACAATGGTGGAGAACAAGCAACCCGTGGGTCTACTCTTTGATATTGGGGGAGTCTGCGTACGTACTCAACCATCAACACCAATCAAAAGAGAAGAATATAACTAATAATATCCAGGTCATCTCTCCCTTCCAAGCAATTCTAGACTACGAACTCGCCCAAAATATTCCCCCAGGATGGGTGAACTTCAGCATCTCCCGAACATCACCCCACGGCAGCTGGCATAAACTAGAGCGCGGCGAGATCAAAATAGACGCTGACTTCTTCACCAACTTCAACAAAGACCTGCGCAGTCCAGAACTTTGGAAGCAATTTAACGCCAGACTCCGACAGAACAAGGCACACGGTACTGTTGCTGCTGCCACGTTACCGCCGATGCCAGAGGTAGACGCGGAGTGGCTTTTCTGGGAGATGATGCGGATATCTCGCACGCCGGATCCGTATATGTTCCCCGCTTTGAAGAAGCTGCGGGAGTCGGGGAAGTTTGTGGTCGGGGCTTTGTCAAATACGGTCATATATCCTGAAGGGCATCCGTATAATGAGGATGCGATTGGGCTCAAGTCGCAGTTTGACTTCTTCATTTCGTCGGCACATTCGGGGCTCAGGAAACCGGATCCGAAGATTTACGAAGTAGCGTTGAAGGAGATTGATGCGTTAGCGAAGAAAAAGGGAATTGGGGGAGCTAGTGCTTCGGATGTTGTCTTTTTTGATGACATCGGCGAGAACCTGAAAGCTGCGAAGAAGGCTGGGATGCGAACTGTTAAAGTCACGCTTGGAAAGTCGCAGGATGCAGTTAGGGAGTTGGAGAAATTTACTGGACTTGAACTGTTGGAGACCAAAGACAAAGCGAAACTATAGACGGAGAAAACCTTGGATTCTATATCATCCGTACGTGAGAGACAGTGCGTTCAAGACATGATCAGCTCCCTAGAAATGGATTATTGTACTGCACAGCAATGCAAATATGTGCCTAATTCCAGTAAAGCAAGTAATCACCGGGCTATCCGTATTAATATATCGTAAGTAACGTCAGTGAACCAACATAGAATGCTAGAAATCGGAATCTTGAAACAATGGCTTTGGCCTCGGGTATGTGAAATCTTGCCCGGGGCATCCAAAACGGAAGTCCTCATATCTCCCGGATACTGATATTGACCACCTCGTAAATCCGCTATAGATATTCTTTCATAACGATCACCTCAGAAATAGCAAGGAATGGTGCATAACGCAGTAATTTGACTGAGTCGGCGGAGTGTAGTGGGATTATCAGTTCGCAAGAGTGTACCTAGAGATGTGGACTTCATTGAAGCTGTGCAGAGCTTCAATACTTGAAAGTCATCCGAAAATACGGCTCTCTATAAGTCTTCAACCTTGCCCACTTGCTGTTAGATATGTATTCTCTGAAGGTGGGTGTACAACATACCGTAGCTCCGCGGCTTGCTCGTCCTGCAATCTATGACTGACATTTCAATCAGAGATTTGTTTATCCAGCTTCCATAAGTCCAATCGGGATGGAAACGCTGGCAATGCTGGCTTAGACGACTGCCTTCCCGCAAAATCTCGACCCTCCACTTCGTGTCTGGTATCCAAAATCAATGGGGCCTCCGTTATTACCATCTGTCCACTTACTTGATACCCGCGTCGAAAATCCTAGAACTTGGTGCAGAGCCCTTTATAATTCATCTGGTAGATGCATTCAACAGGGCGGCGAAGAGAACCGGTGGTGATGATATCAGTGTTCGCGATAAGTCGCCTAGTTGAGAATCGTCGTAAGACTTCTGTACAAAGCGCTCGGAGATCGGGTATTTTTCCTTATCGGAAAAGGCACAGTAAAAAATTACCGCCTTCCTGTTGTGCGCTTCTGCCGGTCGCTGCCCGCCCCATCAAAATCGCATGCCACCTTGCAACCGCCATTTCTCTACACACGTTTATCATATGCATTTGCACATGTGCACAGTTTATAGAGCTAATTTTTCTCTATTTAATGATATACATATTGCCCTGTCTACTGGTTGTGGCTTTCTGCTGTGATTAGCTTCTATACTGTGACTGCCAGTATTGCTGCTGTAATGTTCTGGTACTTTGTAAAATAATGGGCGTCACTCGTGGCCAACCCCAGTCCGGCGGCTGGATGCAGCCAGTGCTAAGCGAAATCCCCCACAAAGCCGGTCCACGAAATTCTTCCACTCTTCTTTTTTTCTTTCCGCAGCCAACGTCGACATATCGCCAGCAACCGTCAAAATGGTGAGTTTTATATTCATCGCAAACGATTGAGTCGTTGTCCGTCATGCAGAAATGCATTTGTTTTCTCTCTCCCATCAATTTTTGTGGGCTTGAGACGGGTCTTTGCAAGATGCTTCGGACAGGACTTCTGAAGCGCAAATTGCTGACTCGGATTGTGTGAAATAGGCCTTCCACAAGACCGTCAAGAACAGCGCGTACTTTAGGTGAGTTCTATTAAAATGAAATTCTTATCCCGGGAAACCAAAACTAACAGTAACAGCCGCTACCAGACCAAGTACCGCCGTCGCCGTGAGGGTAAGACCGACTACTACGCCCGTAAGCGCCTCATCACCCAGGCCAAGAACAAGTACAACTCGCCCAAGTACCGTCTGGTTGTCCGCTTCACCAACCGCGACGTCATTACTCAGATCGTCCACTCTGAGATCTCGGGTGACAAGGTCTTCGCCTCCGCTTACTCCCACGAGCTCAAGCGCTATGGTATCACCCAGGGTCTGACCAACTGGGCTGCCGCCTACGCCACCGGTCTTCTCCTTGCCCGCCGTACCCTCAAGAAGCTCGGTATTGACGAGCAGTTCACTGGTGTCGAGGAGGCTGACGGTGAGTACAAGCTCACCGAGGCCGTCGAGACCGATGAGGGCACCCGCCGTCCTTTCAAGGCCTTCCTTGACGTTGGTCTTGTCCGTACCTCCACCGGTGCCCGTGTTTTCGGTGCCATGAAGGGTGCCTCTGACGGTGGTATCTTCATCCCCCACTCCGAGAACCGCTTCCCCGGTTTCGACATTGAGACTGAGGAGCTCGACGCCGAGACTCTCCGCCGCTACATCCTCGGTGGCCACGTTGCTGAGTACATGGAGACCCTTGCCGATGATGATGAGGAGCGCTACCGCTCTCAGTTCATCAAGTACATTGAGGACGAGATCGATGCTGGTGACCTTGAGGACGCCTACCTCGAGGCCCACAAGGCCATCCGTGAGGATCCCTTCAAGAAGGACGAGGAGGCCGGCCCCAAGAAGACCAAGGAGGAGTGGAAGGCCGAGAGCAAGAAGTACCGCCCTGGCAAGCTCTCCCGTGAGGAGAAGAAGGCTCGTGTTGAGGCTAAGATCCGTGAGCTTGCTGCTTAAATGATATGTCACGATATGGAAGACTACGGTCGTGCTTGAGTGTACAACATTGGGTGCGATAATCAAAAAAGTTTTACTTTTTTCAAAATTTCCGGACATACTTTCTTTGTGATTTTGTCTATTTCGTGTAGCTGGATGGATATGGATTGATACCACATGGAGTTTTGGAATTTTTTTTCTACCGGTGCGCACCGTTTTGCTTTGGAATCGTAGTGGTCGTACGTACTAGACTCATAACAGTCCTACCATCGCCCATGCATGAACTGATAGCCCAACGGTTATAGCAATGGAGATTGGACTGGTCTCTTGACCTAGAAGCATATTCTGGAAATTTTCACCCCCCAATGCAAATGCAAGCGGTGTGTACGATACAGCGGATGTGGATCATAGCATGCCCAACATGAAGAATTTGCGGGAACCTAATAACTAGGAAAATCAGAGAGAATCAGTGGTAGGAGCGTCTAGACTTTTGACTTTCCTTTTTTGTTTCGTGGTGTCACCTGACGCCGATTCGGAGCTTGTTGCCTCAACCGGTAAGACGCAGACACTCCGACTACGGAGGCGTCAGTACACTTCTATCAAGCAGAGTACTCTCTCCCATTCAGTATTGATTCATTGACCATTCACAGACTACTTCGCATGTGATGAGATATCCCAAGCAAAACAGGCGATCTCACGTCTCAAACCGCAAAATCATGTGTCCAGTTCTACGGCAAAAATCAGGGTCCACACGTTGTCTGATGTCCACTGCGATCTTCATAACTCAGATGGATCAATTCTATGGTGGCGCAGTTCAGTTCGGCTAAATCCACTGCTGGATATCCAACAACGAATATGGCACCGGTAAAAGTTGGCTTAAGAATTCAGATGTCGTTGCCGATCTACACACGCTCAACTAAGCTTTGAGGGCTTAACTGTATCCGTACTCTGTACAGTACGAGCAGTCAGTAGAGGAGCGTAGATGTACAAGTACTTGTATGTATGTACCCGAAAGAAACGAGGCTATGCCATCAACTGATTCAGAGATCAGTGCTCTGAAAGTGCATACTCTATATGCACGCTTCTGCACGATTCCGGATATGGTCCGCGTATTAAGTTTGTATGGCGAGTGACAGCACATCAGCCCATGCCCGTACCCATCATACTAATACAGAACATGCACGTAGCTTTCCATAAAAGTAGTTGGCCGATGCTAGAAAATAGGGAAGAACACTCCGGGAACGGGACACGGCAAATATCTGGCCAGTGGTCGAGCCGAAGATTCCGCCGTTAATTCGGCAGAGGGGTCTGTAGGAAAGTACAGAGTACTGTTCTATGATGTATCCCAATCCTTGCTGTTAGTATCCTCTTTATGCCTTTAATTTTATATCGGTCTCGTCATTCTGCAGATGTATAGTTACTCTAAGTCTCCTTTTAAGGCAGTGGCTGATATAGGTGATGTCATGGTAGAAAGCGAGCGTATCAGCAAATATGGTAAAATTGGTAATACAGACTGTACTGGTAAATGCGGGGCAGTATCTGTCCAATGGAACAACATGCTATCCAATCCATAGTGATACCGAACCAGGTCGATCACTTACCACATGTATCTAAAAAGCAAAGAAGCGCTGATATTAGGAAGTTCTGAGATAAATTGGCCAGATGGTTCGCATATTATGGTCTACAGGAAGACATATGAAGTGATTTCTTTAGACTTCGATAGAACGGCAAACTGCAAATATGGTTGGATTTGGTAAGTTTGCCAAGTGCCCCATAATACCAAGTATTTGATTGGCTGAATGACAGAGAAGTGGAGATGGCGTAGATCGAAGTTTCCAGGGAGCGTATTATATCGCACCGCTGCTTTTTTGCACTTGGGTATGGCCTTGGCAGCTGGTCGTGTGAGAGATACCAACATCGTTGGTTATAGTGGCGATGTCTGCAGTCTGGAGTGACATTGTTATTCAAATAGTCAACAAGATATAGAATTCAAGCCTAGAATTAGGGCTGTGTCAAAGACATTAGCTCAAGCTAGGATATCAAGATACCCTTCTATCAATATGGACAGGTCATGCTAACCTCATTGCTTTCTTTTCGTTGCTAGAATAGATACTACTGCTACATTCTTCTTCCCAGAAGTGGTGTTCTCTGGAGTAAAATCCATATCCATGGTTGCAAATGGAGCCATACCCAACAAGAAAACTCCCTATTTCAAAATTACCGTAATATTGTACCTGCACATTTGGCCCGTACCGCCCCCTCGAAGCAATACATTGAGTTCGGCCAGCAAAATCAATGAACTCCGCTGTCACGATTGGCCTATCCAAGTACTAGTACTTATAGCACTGGCAACTCTTCGCCTTCTGACTCTTTCCTCTTCTTTTTATTTTATTTTTTATCCTTTTAATAACCTTTGTTCTTTTTCTCCTTTTCAATCCTCCCCTACTACTACTACTACGACGACGACGACGTGTACCGACACCATGCCCACCCTCCGCCGTCCCGCGATTATGGAACACGATCGCCGTATGTAACCATCCACTCTGCGCATCCACGAATTTCCACGGTGAAATATCACCTCATTCCTCGATCGATTGTACATAGCGCCATTCCTCCAAAGAAAAAACAGCGCCTCATTTTTTGCTTGCAGCCTGGACATACATCTTTTACTGCTGTTGCCTTCGTTGGGAAGGCTATGCTTTGTTCTATGTGAACTCCGCTATTGCACACCGACGGTCGAACCATAACCATTTCGAAATAACCGATCGCATTATTCATTCAGCCTACTCATAATGACCGAGTTACAAATACAAGGACATACGCCAGTGGAGGGCGTTGAGACTGTGGATGTGAGCTGGCTTCATCATTCACAAAAAGGTGAGTATATGGTCGCGCTCCGATCCGGGGTACCACAGCATATATGACCTTGTCTTTCGACAGACTACACCCAGGATTCCAATGTGACTTAGTAGTAATTAAACCCTATACAGATTATGTCTCTCGCTCCAAGTCAGTGAACGATAAATCAGGCGCCGATCAGGATCCGCCAACGTCACCGAAGCGAAAGCCATCCACGTCAGAGAAGAACACCATTTCCAATGGCCATCCGCAGCCTCCATCGCCAAAATCTGCTTTTCCGGAATACAAAGAAACTGCGAATGGCGACGCCCCTCAAACTGGAGGGGCACCGAAAGCCAACGACACAAACACGCCTCAGAAGTCCGGGAGCAAGCCGATCTCAATCAGACGGAATTCATGGATTTCGAACCTGAGCTCGAAATTCTCCTCTGGATCAACACCCCCGTCCCAGTCGAACAAAGGATCCCAGCCAAGCCCCAAAACAGCAAACCTCGACCCCCCGAATCCATTCGGAGCAGCGTATTCCCCAAAGGACAAAGAGGAGGAGAAGAAAGATGAAAGCAATCCGTTCACCTCATCCTCCCCTAGAGGTTCATCGTTTCTCTCAAATGCGTTTCGCAAGCTTTCCTCGTCTGGGAGTTCTGGACTGGGAAAGGCACCCTCGAATGGAGTTATCTGCGAACGCCGTGTGATGAATATTGATCGGAATCGTGACCGGTGTAAGGTCCCGGACTTGGACCAGGGAAAGCTGCGCCGTGTCGCCTTCTGTGTGGATGTCGAAATCGCAGGGATATCACGTAGGGAGTCTGAAGACGACGATGCCGCCCCGAGCAATGCACGTCGGTTATTCTCCGATTCAAACAGTTCGAAGTCCAAGAAGTCGAGCCAGAAGTCGAAAGATAAGGGTGAAGCTGCTGCATTGAAAACCCCTGAAGCTGCAGCAGTCGATAAGGAAAAACAAGATCAGGCCCAAACGAACAATACCCCGTCGGATTCTGTATCGGGCGAGCGTAAAGCGGCGGAAGGTGAGATCAGAGAACCTTCGCGGAAACAGGAGAAGAAGAAGCGCTCGGAAGAGGAAAGACGGGAACGCAGGGAGCGCAGACGAAGGCAAGCCGTGGCGAACGGCTCGATTCCTTTGCAGCTGAATGCTGATGATGAGTCTAGCGCTCCATCGCAGTCCCATCCGACGACTGATCCTGTGCGTATCTATCGTCGCTGTTGTCAGCTGCGCGAAAGCCCCGTCCTCAAGAGGATAGTCGACGAGATCTCCTCTCCCTCGTCCACTCTGGTGGAGTCACCTGGGACAGTGGCTGCCCTCGAACTCAAGAACTTCCCGATGACCACGGAAGATATTGCCACGTTCTGCGACTGGCTAGCTGTCGTTCCCGTTCGTAAACTAATACTCGAGAACTGTGGTCTGACAGACGATACGACTCGTGCCATTCTTTCAGCATTGCTGTCAACCAAGACCGTTGAACAGATGAAGCACAGGCGAGGACGACCCGGCAAGACCAAACCACAGACAATCTCAAGTGAAGAGAGAGTTAGTGTTGTGGAGAAGCTGTCACTGAAGGATAACCCGAAAATCGGGCCAGAGGGATGGCGCTACATCTGCCTGTTTATCCATCTTTCAAAGTCTCTGAAGGCCATCGACCTCTCGAACATTCCGTTCCCCAAGGCATCTGTTGCCGCGACCGTTCCTGGAGATGCTGGATCTACGGCTCCTGAGCTCTCCACCGTATTCGCAAAATCGCTGGCGGAACGTTTCGGAGGCGATCATCTCGAAGAGTTGTTAATTAGTGAATGCAGACCCGCTACGGATGATGTGCGGAAAATCTGCGACGCCGCCATTGCTATTGGCCTAAAGAGGCTTGGATTTGCCAACAATAACCTGACCAAAGAGGGTTTGGAACACGTCGTTCGGTATGTCAAGACCGGCAAATGCGAAGGTCTTGACCTTGGCGGCAATCCTATCCAGGATTATCTCGACTTGCTTAATTCCGCCATGGAAAAAGATCACCCACTTTACGCTCTCAGCTTGGCGGACTGCTCTCTGACGCCTTCCGTGCTTTATCCGTTGTTGCAAGGATTGACACGTCTGTCGAACCTGCGTTTTGTCGACTTCTCCCATAACCCGGGTCTCTTCTCTGCTCAACCGGATGCATTAGCTATATTCAGACGGTTCCTCCCGAAAATGACTTCTCTCAAGCGCATTCACCTTGCAGATGTCAATCTTTCTGCGGACCACGCCATCGCGCTCGCCGAAGTCCTTCCTGATAGTCCAAGCCTGTGCCATTTGAACATCTTGGAAAACCCAGCTATATCTGCGCTTGCGTCTTCGACCGATGCTCGCAGCCAGGAAGAGGCATGTGCTGTTTATGCATCTCTAATGGCCGCCGTTCGAGTTTCACGGACGATCATCGCCGTTGATATTGAAGTTCCCAGCGCGGAAAACAACGAAGTTGTGAAAGCTCTGGCATCCCAGATCGTCGCTTACTCCCTTCGGAACCTCCAAGGAGGCGCCATTGCAGAGGAACTCACCGATCCTGCAGAGCCGGTCGCTGATCGAGCTGACGTCCCAATCCCCGAAGTTCTTCAACACATTGTTGGCAATGGCTTCGGCTTTGGCGACGAAGGTGACGAAGAAGACGATGATCTTGCTCCGGATGAAGACTACGTCATTGGCGGTACCGGTGTGGTTAAGGCTCTAGGAGTATGCCTGGGCGCAAGAGACCATCATACGCTTGGCGATCAGTCGGCACCGCCCAGTGGCACTACAACTCCCCGACACAGGAAGTCTAGGTCCCTTGCTACTAATACCAAGAGACCACGAGACATGTCGAAGAACTTGCTGGAGACAGCTCGCAATATCCGTACCAGGATTCAGTCGGCTCTTGTTCGTGAGGACAAGGCTGGCAACGAAACGAACTACAGACGCCTGCAATTCCTTGACTTTACACTACATCGGATGATCCAACGGTTCGAGGATGAGTATCCAGAAACGCGAGTCTTTCCACCTATCCCCAGAGCTGTTGCGGATAGCAGCTCCCAACATTCCGGGGATTCTGCCAATGGGTCAGGTACCAATAGCGGAGGCCAGCTGAATCTCAATATCATCGACAACGAAAACGCTATTGACGACGAAGACGCGGAGAATTACGCCATTGGCCTCTCTCGCGCCAGCTCAATGACATCTCTCCACTCCCGTGCGATGACCTCCGAAGAAGGCCACGTCCACCGGCTGGGCCAGAACCTCCGCCGCGACTTTCTCAGTCCATCTATCGACCAAGAAGGGGACGATGATGATGCCTCAGGTCTTGACGATGCTTACATCGCCGCGTTGCGCGACAAACTTGACCGTCTGCACGAAGAACAAGAGCGTTCTTCTCGCTTCTCGGACAAGACTTTTGAGGAACTGGGTTCGACCGTGGATGACCTCTGGACAACCCAGAGACAGGATTCGGAGGCGTTTGAGAGGTTTAAGCAGAGCCAGATTGCTGCGCAGATTAACAGTGGCAGACGGAGTCGGCCTGGTACTGCCAATGCCGGTCAGGGTGATGTTGAACAGAAGTCTTTATAAGTTACGCCATCTACTGTATCTCTATTTGCTCATTATGGGTATTTTGGATATTTGCCGGGTGTTTAGACACAAGAACTCCTGCTGTCTGTACCATTTTTGCTTGCTGGGTCCGGTTTGTTTCGAAGCGTCGTATATATTGCATTTTATGAACTTTACGATCTTGTTTTATGTTTGTAACCATATACAGTATCCTGGGTTGTTTGAATGCGTACTAGCTTTTTTTTTTTTTTCCCCTTTTTATTTCATCTAGATGGATCGCGGTGGCCATTGCCAGAATATCTTCGATACCAACACTAGGATCAGCAGCATCTTTTTGGTGGATGATCTCGCCGACCTGTCTTTAGAAGCTGGCACAATGTACGATGGTTTATATACGGAGAAACAGTCCCAAGTCTCTGAACCCTTTCCCAGAGACCATCATGCATACAACTTCTTCTCTCATATTTACATTCATACAGACCATCGCACTTGCTGAAAGAGTCAAATCAATCACTGAATTCAGACCATAAGATGAAACCACCACAGCCACATCCACAAGGAAACAATAGCCATCATCGGCACAGGATGGGCTGGATACGCACTTGCCCATGGCTTGAACCTGAACAGATTCTGCGTCATTGTGGTCTCCCCCGATACAACATCGACACTGACACCGCTCCTTGCCAGCGTTGCCAGCGGTCTCTTCGACTTCCGACTAGCCCAGGAGCCCATATGGCACAAAAGCTGTGACCTCAAGTACATTAAGGCCTATGTGACCCACGTTGACTTCGAAGAGAAGATGCTCCGCTGCCGTCCGGCCTTCAGCCACCTGGCGATGAGCGAGAGCCGTGGCCACGAGTTCCAAGTCCAGTACGACAAGGTTATGATTGCACCAAGAAAAAGAATCAACACCTTCAACATCCCGGCGTCGAAGAATACGCCTATTTCCTGAGAAAAGTAGCAGACGCACAAGCCATCCGCAACCACATCAGCGAAGAGTTCGAAATGGCCTCGATCCCAAACATCTCCGAAGACAGACAACGCCAGCTCCTAAACGTAATAATCGTCGGCGGCGGCCCCACAGAAATCGAAATGGCAGGCGAGCTCACAAACCTCTTTCAAAACGACTAACTCCCAGCTCTTACCACAACTTTGCGACAAAATGCGCATATCAGTCCATACAATCTCATACAAGATCCTTTCCCCCCTACGACACAAACCTGCAGGAATATGCAACCCGGTCCCTAAACCGCAACAACGTCTGGGTCAAGTTCGACTCATACATCACAAGCGTCATGGCAGACGCCATCGAAACTAAAGACGAAGGCTGCACCGGCTACGGCTTCCTTCTCTGGGCCACGGGTGACAAATGCGTGCCTCTAGTCGACAGCCTCGATGTCTCAAAATCAACCCACGGCATGCGCCACATCTTAACAGACTTGCGCCTGTGCGTGATCAAGAAAGACGGCACGGTCGACGTCAATGCCTACGCACTAGGCAACGCAGCAGATATAGATGGCGAGGGTCTCCCACCAACCGCTGAGGTGGCCCTGCAGAAAGCAGACTATTTTATCCAACAGTTTAACACGATTCTGACGCTGGAGATTGAGCCGGGCGTGCCCTTTCGGTATAAGCCGAGGCAGTTGGTTACGTATACGGGAGGAGGGATGGGGTTGTTGCGGGGAAAAAGGATTATAGTGGGTATGGGGCGTGGTTGAGTTGGAAGTCGGGGAATTTGATGTGGACAAGGTCCATAGATTTCGAATTGGCTGGGGGAGATATTGCGAGGAATTGGTATTTGATCATTTTTCAGTCATGTGTGCTCTTAGATTCCCGATTCTATCTGATTAGAAGGCTATATAGGAATCAACGGTCAATAGGTTCAGAACCATATCAGAGGCTAATTCTTCGGGATACTTACCATCACCAATCCAAGAAGCCACCTGATACCAACAGCTGCCTCGTCCAAAACGCATTGCTGTTGTAAATTCCCAGTATTCATGATACCAGCCCGCAGATTCCCAGTCAAGAAAGCCAAACAAATGCAAATAATCGTCAACAAGGATGTTACGTGCTTTGGATTCCCCATGGGTGAATGTAAGGTGGTAGGGGCGTTGCTGTAGTCTTTTCGTGCATGATAGAGGCTGCCAATACTCTAAAGGGGATCCAAATCCATGGCTAAATGCTGGACCAAAGAGAAACTCATAAATTCCTCCTCATTTTCGAAAGGGCCATGACATGGCCAGGAACCCGTGAGCATGGTATAGATGTCCTGATTGGTGAACAAATAGAATTTTGGTTAGGTGGACTCCATGAACGCATTGAGTGCACACAAGTCTAGCTCCTGCACCCACGAGGCCCTCAAAATCATCTTCCATAGGATACCTCGAGTTCTCAAGGGGCTCCCCGGGCAACCGGGTCATCAAAATCGAAAAAAAAAAAAAAAAAACCGGTTATCTGTGTCATTTGGATGCTCCTCACAGCAAAGAACTTTTGGAACAGGCATCCCAGCAGACTTTTCCATTTGCGTTGCAGTCGCTTCCTCCATAGTCGCCCGACCGGTCAATTTTATAATGATTCCAAAGGGCAATTGCACAATCTTGGCGTCAAAATCAAGTTAAGCCATGAGCAATACCATTGAGATAAGTAGTATAGCGCTTTGTGAAGGACATCCCAAATGATTGGAACGGATTTGCCTGGTATTTGGGACACAGGGGGGATAGTCTGTGATATTGTATTTTACATTGACCGTGGCTAGGTGAAATCCGGTCGTAAGATGGATGGAACAAATTGCGTGCTCATATGTAGGAGGCAAGTTGGGTTTATGAAGAGCCCAACTGAACAAATCCTAGATCAACGGGCAGAGAGGGGTAATCCGGATTCGCTGCAAGGAACCAGGCCAATTAAGAAGATTGGGCTGTGTGTATCTGTATCGTATAGCCCGCAGAAGGATATGACAGACAGTTAATAAAAACATACTCGATATCTTAAATTCGCCATTTGATAGCGAGATTGACCATGATAATCATCTGGGAAACAAAAATAGAAGGCATAAGGATAAAGACTGTCAAACCATCACATTATGTGCCTTCGATGATCAAATAAGCCTTTGACGTCGATGACTACTAGATTTGTCTCGAGGTCCTGCGCGGCTCCATATCATATGGAATAGTCACAATCCTCGTTCGACAGTCGTATCTCTCCCTTGTACTACACGCGTTTCGACAACGCCTTCTCAAATTGCCAGTGTGCTGTCCCCATAAGACCGGCAAACTGCGGATATATCTGCGGAAGACTTGGGAACGCAGCACGTCCATATATCGGACGTTTAGTATCCGCCATGTAAGTAGCAAAAAGCGTCAAGCCGCGTGCGAATCAAGGTTCCCTTCCTTGGGGACCATCCGACAGCTGCGCCATAATCGGCCAGAACACAATCTAATCAGAGTTTATCTCGTCAGCACAAGTAAGTGGTGAGATTAGAAGAACTTACCCGGCATAACGGGTTTCAGGTACTTCTCCCCACGGTCTAGGGACAAGAAGAATGTTTTCGATTCATCGAAAGTAAGTGAGAAAGTCGTGTTGAACTCCGCCTTGTCGAATTGAGTGATCACAAGGGACGTAAGATCGGCCATATGCTCGTGGTATTCCGTGAGATTCTCATCCAGCTCTTGGCGCGTGGTGGCTTTCTTTCCATTCTCAACTGTTGTCACGGAGCTCAGCCAGGTTAATGGAACATCAACTCATGTGTTCTGCCTAGGTAGCTCTTCACAGCAATAGCTGACAACGCCATCTCGTCACTCCTGCAAGGTGAATTTGTTTTTTATCCTTAAAACGCATTCTTCGGTCCTTTAAGTTTCACTAACTTAGGGTATTGTGCTTACTCAAAACTTATTCAGCGTCTGGGATCACATGACATGTTTCTCCGCGATGCTTACGTCATAGTATGGGGTTGGTTAGTTTAACTACCACGAAAGAATAGCAACGGAAGACGACCTGGATATTAGGCTGCCATTTAGAAAGAAGGGAGGAAGTGAGAAGGAAGAAAACGACGAGGATACGAAATAAATGGCGTGAGCGTCACCACTACAGGACATCTCTAGTAAGCTCACCATTCCGATAAACACTCCTCGGGCTTTCCCGTTCACATGCTAGTCCGCGTGAGCATCTTCGGTGTTTTTGTCCAGCTTCATTCCTCCCTCTTTCCAACCCTCCATTCCTAAACAACAGTGATGGTCATGGTCGCTCTCTTCGATTCTGGCTAGGACTATCTCATCTGCAAGTCCAACAGAAACCAGAAAATGGCCGCGCAGTCCAAAATGCTCCCCCCGGAGCGCTCCATTCGGCATCTCCTCTCCAGACTATCGAAACTCTACCTCCGCAACCGCACCCGCATCACTCGTACCGTCTACCTAGCCCTCTTCGCCGCTCTAGCAAAGCGCATCCATGGTGCTATTTGTGAGCAGAAAGCCGCCTCCCAGCACCAGGTGGAACTGCAACGACGACCAGGGACGAGTAGTCTCGGCAGCGGCGCCCCGGGCAGCGGGGGCGGCGACCGATCGCGCAAGAAGGTCGAGGTGAATCGGGAATTCTTTCGTAATTTGCTCCGGTTGCTGAAGGTTGTGGTTCCTGGTTGGCGCAGTAAGGAGATGCGGTTGCTTGTGGGGCATAGTGTTTTCTTGGTGCTGCGGACGTTGTTGAGTCTGTATGTGGCCGAGTTGGATGGTAGGTTGGTAAGCAATTTGGTGCGTGGAAAGGGGAGGGATTTCTTGTTGGGTCTGGTCTGGTGGATGATTGTTGCGGTGCCCGCGACGTTTACGAATTCGATGGTAGGCGTTGAGCTAGAGAGTGCAAAAAGGGTATGCGCTGACTTGTCTAGCTTTCCTATCACCAATGCAAACTCGCTCTTAGTTACCGGAAGCGTCTGACGGACCACATCCACGAGAAATACCTGTCTAATATGACATTCTATGCGATTTCCGCGCTGGACGACCGGGTCAAGAACCCCGACCAGTTGATCACGGTGGACGTCTCGAGATTCTCAGATAGCCTTGCAGAGCTCTATGGCAACCTAGCCAAGCCCGTTCTTGATATGGCCATCTATACATTTTCACTCTCCAGAAGCGTAGGCTCAGAGGGTCTCTTTATCATGAGCTTGGTTGTGCAATTATCAGCCAACGTCATGCGTGCGCTGACACCACCATTTGGCAAATATGTTGCTGACGAAGCCATGTTGGAAGGAGAGTTCCGATTCCTTCATACCAGACTCATTGATTACAGCGAGGAAGTGGCGCTCTACCACGGCCACGAAGCCGAGAAGGATACCCTGGACAAGGGGTATTTCACTTTGATTAAGCATGTGAATCGCATCCTGCGGAGAAGGTTGTACCATGGTTTCATGGAGGACTTTGTCATTAAGTACTTCTGGGGTGCCCTGGGCTTGGTGCTTTGTAGTGTTCCTGTGTTCTTCAAGATCCCTGGGAAAATCACCCAGTCCGCTGGGGATCGGACAGAGAGTGAGTCTGTTCTCAATTTTGCATATTGGCAACTTCTAACAAAATTGACAGGTTTCGTTACAAACCGACGAATGCTGCTTTCGGCATCAGACGCCTTCGGCCGCCTAATGTTCTCCTACAAAGAAATCTCCGAGCTAGCCGGCCACACAGCACGCGTCTCCTCCCTCCTAGAAGTCATGGACGACCTGCTCGCCGGCCGCTTCGAAAAGAAACTCGTCTCAACAGCCTCAACCGAAGAAAATGCCTCCGTCCTGTCCGGTCGCGGCACAATCGGAGAAAGCTCCTCTATCGAATTCACAGACGTACCCATCGTATCCCCCAACGGCGACGTCCTCGTCCGCAAACTCTCCTTCGTCATTCACCCAGGCGACCACCTCCTCATCGTTGGCCCCAACGGCTGCGGAAAATCTTCCCTTTTCCGCATCCTAGGTGGCCTGTGGCCTGTGTATGGCGGCATTGTCAAGAAACCCCGCTTCGACGAGATCTTCTACATCCCGCAACGACCCTATCTCTCCCGCGGAACCCTCCGCCAACAAGTCATCTACCCGGATGGCGTGCGGGAAATGCACCACAAGGGTGTGACAGATGATGACCTCGCCGAGATCCTCTCCATCGTCGAAATTGCCTCCATCATCGACCGTCCTGGCGGCTGGGACGCGGAGGAGGAATGGCGCGATGTCCTCTCGGGAGGCCTCCAGCAAAGAATTGCCATGGCGCGCCTGTTCTACCATAAACCCAAATTCGCGATCTTGGACGAGTGCACATCCTCTGTGACCCTGGAGATTGAGCGTGTTATGTACGAGACTGCTAAGAAATTGGGGATCACGTTGATGACTGTGTCGCATAGACGGAGTCTGTGGAAGTATCACAAGAAGATTCTACAATTTGATGGGCAGGGGAGTTATGTTTTTACGGGGCTAGATTGGGAGAGGAGGTTGAAGCTTGAAGAGTATGTCTTACCCTGTCCCTTTTCGTTTTTATGATGAAAGGTTCATGCTAATTGCTATTACCAACAGTGAAAAAGATGACCTGGAGCTCCAACTCCGCGCCATTCCGGACATTCAACGGCGTATTTCCGAGTTGAGTTCTTAGTTTTCGCTTGATAATTCTGTTCTGTCGTTCTCTTGCCTATATAGAGTATAGAGAGAGCAGCGATTAGCTCTGATACTCGATATCCCGTTTGTTTTGGAGTTTGATGATGGTTATATTATTCCATTACTTGGTCATCTATATCTATACTTATCAGGTTTGATTCATCAATGTATTCCAATCTAAATTTCAGTTCTGGCCAGGCATAGGTTTGACCACGGGAGCCATATTTCCTTGTAATTGCAATGCAAGGAAATAGGTATGACCTACGAATGTCCTTGGAATAATAACAGGAAAAGCCCATTGAGACATCCCAGATAATGGACAATACCATGTAGATACCTCTGTAAGCGATAAAAATGACATATAGTATAGCAATTCAGGCCATGAGACAAGACTGAGTAAATAAATTGATAAATTGGCATTGACACTGCACAGAACACATAGGAACCGCAGGAACCCGTTGAGAGTAAATAAATTTAAAAAAAAGACAGTCATCCAAAAAGATGAAAACGAAAACAACTCGATAAAACGAGTATGGATATCAGAAAGCCGTCTCCCATGGTACATGCAAGTTGTGCTGCATAGGCCAACAACTTTTTCGTAGATAGAAATTAGATATAGAAGAGAATCATGAAAGTAATCCCGAGCTCCGGAGCAAAACATGAACGAAAAGGAAAAAAGATATTCACCCAATGCAGATCGAATAGCCGCCCAGTATCGATTGTCGTCAAATCTCCTGGAAATGAAAGGACAAATGTGAATAATGAAATAACACCATACCACGGATATCCAATGATGATGACCCAACCCAGCGCCGGGAATATTGATCCGTGGGAAAGATAGCGCCCCAAACGCCAATGCCGAATTTGAAGACAGACAGAAGAAAAAGGAGAGGAAGAGAGGCAAATAGATGAGGAAAGAAGATAGAGGAACGATAAAAGGGATGTCGGTGAGAAACAACTGGCGGAGTTGTCTCACGGTGGACAGCGGCTACCAGATGGTTGGCAAAACTAGAGAATCCCCGAATCTCTCAAGGCGTTCTGCAATATAGTTTCTTTGACCGCTGCAAATACCAGGCGAATATTGGTCGTATCGGTTGCTTGCGTCAAGCTGCAGCCACAAGTTAGACCATGCAACGGACCGCATACCGCATGAGACAGGGCACTTACTGTGGATAGAGATTAAGGTGAGCTCTATTGACCTGGTTAAACCGCCAGAGCAGATACTTGGCCGCGCGATTCACGTCATTACCGCCAGAATAGTCGGGGAAGTAATTGCTCAAAGGTGAGCGAGGAAGCTTTTGGCGGAACAAGTCGACTTTGTTCAGGAAGAGGACGATACTGGTTCGCTTGAACCACCGAGAATTGACAACCGAATCAAAAAGAACTAAACTTTCCATCATTCGATTCTGCCGGCAAGTTAGGACTTGTCAAGTCGATTCCCCGGCCCTTATCACATAACGTACCTGGTTGCTCTCTTCCAAGAGCACTTGGTCATATTCACTTAATGCCACGCAGAAAATAATGGAGGTGACGTTCTCAAAACAGTGGATCCATTTCTTCCTTTCGCTGCGCTGACCGCCAACATCAAACATACTATGCGGCTGGTAAGTCATATGATCATTTGAAGACAAATAAGGGATAGATGATTTTCGCATACTGTATACTCAGCTGGCCCATGGTGAACCTAGTCTCGTAGATACCAGTGGTCTTTGTTCGCGCGCGAAGCACATCGTCGACATTGGGGATATAGTCTGGCGAAGCTATCCGCTTGGCTTCCTCAAAGAAACTAAGAGGCAATAATGTATTAGCAGGCATCCCTTAAGTACCAAACAGGGATCGAGTGTGCAAGCGCGCGCGTGCGCGCAGGGATACTTACTATGGCGCAGAGTCCATCAGGTAAAACTCATTCTGATGTTCGAGTGCGGTTGATGTACACGGGTCATTCCATAGGTAGGTGATGGCGTCCCCGACTGTCGAATCGAGGGGGGTATTAGGATCGGGATCAATGTTGTAGTCAGACAAGAATTCGATGAACTCTTGGACTTTGGGACTGGAGGGCTCAAGGTCATAACGTTCGTAAGCACCAATGAGGGACCTGGCGCACTCGAGCAGGTTCTTGTAGACAGTTAAGCGATATAACGCTAGTTCTTCCACGGTGTAGCCATTTTGATGGATGATCTTCATCTGTTTGACAATGGTGGATTTCCCGCTTTCTCCGGATCCTGTAACGGGCGCATATCACGGTTAGTTGACTCATGATCAATCGGATTGGTCCTGGGGTTAAATCTATAATCTGAAACGAACCAAGCAGTAAGATTTTGCATTCTCTCCGTAACTGTCTCGAATCCTCCTCTAGTCTTCGATCGATCATCTGGCTTCTCTTTTTCTGCTCCGTCATCTCCCCCGTTGCTTCTGTACTGAAGCAGGAACCCATCTCGTTCTCTATTCACACAGCACACAGCACCACAGCCTTGCTCTTTCTCTCGATCTGCCCGGGATTGAAGTGATATATCGTGGCGAGATCCCCGATGGGGGCGCGGACCAATGCGCCGTTCGCTGCAGGGAAGACGGGGGATCGAAGTACCTGGCGGCGACAGAAGAGAGCCCCAAGACTTGGCCGGGTTATAGACAGGGAAAAAAGAGCCTCAGCTCGTTGTGGACAGCTTTCAGAGCTCAAAGCGACAAGAACCGACGAATGTCGGCTATATGAAAGGGAAGAGCGGCTAAATCTTGCGGGAGCGCGCGTGAGACGGGAACCGGCGGCGGCGGTCGAGCGTGGAGGAAGGGACTGAATGGGAGCGATCGAGTAACTGCGCAAACCGATCGAGTCAGAGGAAGAAATAAAAAAAATAAAAATACAGGACAGTCGGATAGGCACAGAATGCGTGGAAAAGAGTGAGACATACAGAGAAAATAAAATAGGGAAAAAGAGCGAGAGGGGAAAACAAGAAAAGAGACAGAAGGACGGCGGACAGTTCCGGGGCTTCGGACGGGCAACAAAGGGCAAAGCAAAGACGGCGCAGGCAATGGCCCGTGACAGGGTACAATGTCGAGTTGGTTATGAAAAATTCTGTATTATATGCAAAATCTCTGGTTTTAATTTGTTTGTGTGAGAGAATGAGGGGTGTGAGGTATATGGAGTGCGCTAAAGAGAGCCGGATGGAGAAGAGCTGCAGACAGACGGGGAAAAAGATGAGAAGCTGAAATGAGATCGGGTAAGCACGGTTATTTTATGATCTTTTTAATGGCATGAAGAGTCGGTCAATGGGACAACACAGTATCTTTGCTTCACTGAAGGAATATGAGTACTTTAGACGAGTTCATTAGAGAAGAGTACAGGTATGATGGTAGAGGTTCGCCGAGGATCCCATCGTCATGTCAAGTGGAGAAAAGCATCATACCGTTAGTATACACATCCACATACATAGCATAACTATGAACATACATATATTGCTACGTCTCTTATGGGCATCCCTATTCTTTCTCTCTCCCTCCCTCTCTCTCTCTCTCTATATGAGCCTTTTAATCAATACTCTGACTACGCCGGCAATAATCACGCTTGGCGTATCTTCAATTTGAATATCACGTGCTGCTCCGCCCCCCACGCCCAGGTATAAATAGACCGACATACCCCAGACCCTCAGCCTCGCAGAATTGTCCATGCAGTCATCTGCACCTGCAGAGTAACCCAATGCCTCGATATTTGTACGAAGTGTTTATTCCATATGATTCTGTCGAGCCAAGTATCTTCCGACAACGGGCGGTAACGATCAGCATCTAGGGACCAAGATCACGTTTATGGACTGACAGTAGATCCATACCGTATTACTGTATCTTACCAAAGCTGGTGACGTTACCTCCCAGACTGTCCTTCGGAGTAGTACTGCTATGTTCTAACGAATACTACAATTGCAATTGAGTAAAAGAATCAACGTTTGAGAATTGGAGTGGTGTAGTATTCAAATGCTTATAACCAAGGGACTGGTGATGATGGTATCTCAAAAGTTGGAGACCCCATAGCACAAAGTAGAGTTTGATGAAAGATATATATTGGACTACTATGACCAAGGGTAATGAAACACGCTGGAACTTGGGAGGAGTAATCCATTGACGGAAGACTCGAGTCTTAATACCCTTGGTAGCAATTCGGCGTTCGTATTTGTTTACGACCCTGGAAGAGAATTCCCATGGCATCATCGGATATGAGGGGTGTACAAGTACAAACATCTAACAATAGACACGCATAGACTCCACGCCACTATCCAATAACGGGAAAAGGATATCTGATCCTCAAGCCCTTTTCTAGTGCCCTTGAACAGTACATAGTATCGTGTGCTTCGGAGTATACTCCTGTATATAAGTAGCAACAGTGATTGATGTCATGCTGCCATGCCTCTATTACGTCGCCGCTGATTCAGCAGGATATGTGCCCGGAACTTCCCAGATTTGGGAGTAGAAATTCTGGGAAGCGAATTCCAACCAATGTTCAACGCCCGTCGGATGTTCATTTTCATTCACGTCATGCCATTCCCTCTATTTTGTACCTTGTCGTAGATTCTCAGAAAGTAGGTTGTAGTCCCGAGTAAGTGGTGAAGACTTCCCCACACCGTTGGCGCAAGAAAATCAACGCCACTTCTTCCTCATAGTACACTGTCCTTCTTTTCTTTTTATTTTTTTTCTCCTTCTCTAATTTCTCTATTGTCCTCTTTCTGTATCTCCATCGATTTTCCCTTCTCTTTCTCCTTCAAGCACCTTCGTTCTTCTCTTGCGTCATCTTCGAGATTTTCCTCATTGGGAACCCTCAGGAAGCACCACCAGAATAAAAGTACTCCTGCTACCGCCTCCGGGCCTCTCCATTCCCTCTTCCATTCCTCCTCACCACCCCTTATCTACCATTCGCTTTTTGGATCATCATCCTCTTCACGATTACTTCCTCTTATTCTTGTCTTTGTTGAAAAGAAAAGAAGGGAGCAGTAAAAGAAATCATTTACCAACAACCAGAAAAAAAACCCCACCGAAAGAAAAAGAAAAGAAAAGTCCAGCCTCGCGGTCCTCCAAAATGGCGGAATTCGTGCGTGCCACGATTTTCGGCACCACCTTCGAAATCACCAGCCGGTACGCTTTTGCGCAGAATACCTAGGAGACGAGGATTAGGGATCGGATTGAGAATGGCGACTGATCGTTTTGCAGGTACACAGAGCTGCAACCGGTGGGAATGGGTGCCTTTGGTCTTGTCTGGTAGGATCCCCTCTCCCGGATGAATCTCGATCCGGCCAAATCGCGAAAACCTACCCTGGCATTATGCTCTAAAAAAAAATAAAATTTGCGGGCTATTAACACGATGGGGCAATTTACAGTGCCGCAAGAGATCAATTGACCGGAGCGCCCGTCGCCGTCAAGAAGATCATGAAGCCTTTCAGCACGCCCGTCCTGTCCAAGAGAACATATCGCGAACTGAAGCTATTGAAACATTTGCGGCATGAAAACGTGCGTTGGTCCTGAGTCTGGTGATCCACATGGCTACGCGCAATACTGACAACAAACAAGATTATCTGCTTGAGCGACATTTTCATTTCCCCGCTCGAGGATATGTACGTGTGCTAATTATTGCCCGCAAACCAACCCAACCAACCGAATCCTCCGGAATCCGCGATAGCTGACTTCTCACCGTTACAGTTACTTTGTTACCGAACTCCTGGGCACCGACCTTCACAGACTATTAACTTCCCGGCCATTAGAGAAGCAATTTATCCAGTATTTCCTATACCAGATCTTGGTACGCCGCTATCATACCCGCTCCATCGATACCTTTCTACACAGTTGAATCTGGTCATGAGAAAGCTGACCACCGATTTCTGTTACAGCGGGGTTTGAAATATGTCCACTCGGCCGGTGTCGTGCATCGTGATCTCAAACCAAGCAATATCTTGATCAACGAAAACTGCGACCTGAAAATTTGCGATTTCGGTTTGGCCCGGATTCAGGATCCGCAGATGACCGGCTACGTATCGACGAGATACTATCGCGCCCCGGAGATTATGCTTACATGGCAGAAGTATGATGTGGAGGTCGACATCTGGAGTGCAGGGTGTATTTTTGCCGAAATGCTCGACGGAAAGCCGTTGTTCCCGGGCAAGGACCATGTCAACCAATTCTCTATCATCACCGAATTACTGGGTACGCCGCCAGACGACGTGATTGAAACCATCTGCAGTGAAAACGTACGCTACCGATTTCTGGTTCTTTTCGTTCGAAATAGTGCTGATCTATTACTTTCAGACATTGAGATTCGTCAAGTCGCTCCCTAAGCGGGAACGGCAACCACTGACCAACAGGTTCAAGAATGCGGACCCTGAGGGTATGTCTCATGTTCCTCCGTAAAAATCTACTGAATTACGCGCTGACAGTACATACAGCGGTGGACCTTTTGGAACGAATGCTGGTCTTTGACCCCAAGAAGCGAATCCGCGCCGGTGAGGGTTTGGCACACGAATACCTTGCTCCCTACCATGATCCCACCGACGAGCCCGAGGCACAGGAGAAGTTCGACTGGTCGTTCAACGATGCGGATCTGCCGGTGGACACCTGGAAGATCATGATGTATGCCATCCGTATACCAAAGCCTTTGGCAGTTTGCTAACCGATTGCTTCAGGTACTCGGAGATCCTCGACTTCCACAACATCGACCAAGGCGATGACGCCGGGCAAGTGCTTGTGGAAGGCGTTGGGGATGGCCAGCAGGCATTCGCCGCCTAAGGCAAGTTAAGAAAAATAATAATATCGCACATTGGCGCGTGGGATCCAGAATAGACAGATTTTTTCTTTTGCTTACCCCTTCTATATCCATTTCCTCTTTACAGTGGCGTCACCGGGATGATGGACATATGGAGATGGGCTTTCTGATTGTGATTACGAATGTTTGCGTGACGCCTGTACACGATAAATTTCAGGGGGGGCCGGGCCGGCGGGGCGGGGGGGGGGGGGGGGGGGGGGTGGTGCGGGGT